>JANHGL010021692.1:4664-21972 GCA_024611195.1 Ceyx melanurus
TCTAGACTTGGTCTAGATGATCCTGCTCAGGCAGGGGGGTTGGACTAGATGATCTTCTAGGTCCCTTCCAGCCCCTAGTTTCTGTGATTCTGTGTGATTCTGTGAAAAGGGAGGGTGACTGAGCAGCTGGGGGATGGCCAAGGAAAGCCCACCAAACTCAAAATAAAAGCTTTTATACGCATTAAAAGGGATGAAAGAATTAAATAACTTCTCTTTGTCCACTGTGGATAAAAAATTAAATAATGCCTTTACACTACAGAAAAACAATTTAGGTTATGTATACTAGGAGAAGCTTTGCAAGGGAAAAAAAACCCAGTAAATAACTGAAATAATAGAGAATATTAAAGAAGGTCTTAAAGATTAGGTTAAGTGATCATCTGTCAGGGATACTTAGAAGATTTCTTGAAGTAACTTTCAGCAATATTTTCTAACAATTGTTTACTCTGAATTAATTCAAATAATTGAAAAACACTGCACTATCATCTATAATTTCACAATTCTTATATTGCACTGGCTAATTCTAACAGGAGGCAAAAATGAAGATTCTTATCCAGTTTAATTATTCACACTAGCAGTATTTTAAGAAATAGCTTTTACTTTTATTACTTTAGATCATGGAATTATAGAGTCATCTAGGTTGGAAAAGACCTTTAAGGTCATAGAGTCCAATCATTAACCCTACTCTGCCAAGCCCACCACTAAGCCATATCCCCAAGCACCACAGCTATATAGATTTTAAACAACCCAGGCAAGGTGACTTAAGAACCTCCCAAGGCATCCCATTCCAATGCCTGACAATCCTTTCAGTGTAAAAATTTTTCCTAAAGTCCAGTTTAAACTTCCCCTTTTATAGCTTGAGGCCATTCCCTCTTGTTCTGTCACTAGTTACTTGTGAGAAGACACCAGCACCTACCTCTCTACAACATCCTTCAGGTAGTTGTAGAGATGCTGTATTAAAATAAATTACAATTGGTGGTTGTAACTTTTACTGTGGAAATGGAGAAGAGCACATTATTAATAAGAAAATACACACAAAACTAAATTATCTCATAATTAAGTTTTTTTTAAGAAGATAAACATGAGGGGTTTTTATTAAATATATGGGCCCCTTCTACTTTACTAAATGCTAAATAATTATATATATATATACACACACATAAAACTTAAACATAAATAGAGAAGATTTTCCAGATAAAGTTCAAGGGAAATATGCTTGAAAATATACATGCCCACTTACATTTGCAAACAGGTGGCCTCCCTTTGTTGCTCCATAATCCATCTTCTTGACACACTGCTGTTGCTTGTTGACTAGATTCTAGCTTGAAGCCCTCATTACATTCATATATCAATCTACTGCCTAGAGTGAATTCATTACCTATAACTGAACCATTCCCAGGGGAATCAGGAATGCCACAAGATACAGCTGAAAAGAAAGAAAAAAAATGATAAAGAATTAGCATTTTCTAATATATTTAAAAAAAAAATGATGTCTCACCACTGAAATAGAAATCACAGATTAGTAATTTTGACATATCCCATTCATTAAAAATAAAATTAATTTTCCATCTTATTTACAATATTCTGATAAATGCAACTGTATTAAAACATTGATAAACACTTTAAAGTGCATCTAATACTGACAAATAGTTTATAAAGCATTTGCTTAAACCTATCACTATAGAGACAGATATTCAACATAATGTCAGGGCAACAGTTTATTTGCTAGTGAAAAATAACCAAAAGTGTATGAAGTAATTTTGTCCAAGGAGCAATGAACTGGGAAGTTCTTAAATGCTTTTTAATAGTCTGCTTCCATTCTATCATGGTTTCTTGAACTCCTAAACTACTAGAAACAAAACTTTTTGGTTTTTTTCATGCATTAAAAAAAAATATTTAAGAGTTCAATTTAATATTTTTTGTCTGATGAGAAAATAATCTAAGTATATGACTAGAAAGAGTCCCATTGAACTTAGGGTCATTATTGAAACATTTAAACACTTATTTACATACTTGACCAATTCACATCAGAATGCTACATAGGCTTAAAAAATTCCTTTAATCTTATCCTCTGTTTTAAAATTGCTACCTAAGCACAGAGATTAGGTGTTTGATTAAGTCACAATTTGCATCTGACTCATGTCACTTCTGAAGAGAAGGTAATAATTTTATTTTCTCTGAAACTATATTATTTTCTGCAAAATGGTAACTTAGAGCACAAAACCCATCATATTATTACAATGAATCCATTTAAAGAGTTCATATAGCCAACCAATGTGTGTACAGAATCACTAGCTGCTTTGGGGTTGGTATCTAGTTTATTGCTATTCAGTAAATACACTATATAAAGCTTTGATGCTTTCATTACTAAATATTCAGCAAGAGAAAGAGTTCTGCAAATGTTTTTTCCATATATAAAGTCAATTATAAGAAGCAATTCAACATTTTAGCAGTTAAAAAGTCCTTTTTTGTTCCTTTCCCTTTGACATAGTGAAGTTTTATTATTTTAATAAAGTCAGTATTTTCAAAGGAAGAAATTACAGCCTTCATCTGAAATCTGTTAAACAGAGGCGAAAATAGTTATTTTGTTTTAAAAAAAAATGAAAAAAATTATTATAATTTGCACAATTCAATGTAAATTACTAATTTCACAACACATTGTCACTGTACCATAAACACAACTCTCAAGTTTGTTTTCTGTTTTCCCAAATTGTCTCCTTCAAATTAAATACAACACAGTACTTTGCATATGATTATAATGAGGAGAGGTGTTATCAAAAGATGAATGCTTAGTTCATTTCATTATAGAAAGATGAACCATTAGTTCATTTCTGTTGTTTGCTTCCATCTGGAATCTGTCAAATTTCTAATAGAACTCTAAGAATGTTCAAAAATAAGCTGTTTCCTTTGTAACAACTTCCTGGCACTTTTCACATCCTAAGCAGTGATGCTCTTGTCTTCTCAACATTGAATATTTCTATCTTGATGCAAAAGGGCTAAACCTCTTTGCCATCAGAAGCAGCAGTAGTGGGACAGAGAAAGGAGACAGGTGATAAGGAAGAGGCTCTGGAGACCCATGCTTAGTGCTCTTAATAAGTGTTAGAGAAATAAAAGAGAAAAAAAAAAACAAGTTCTGCTGCTTCTGGAAGCAGGTCATGCTATTAGCAGTCATTCCTCACAGGTTACCACAGCAGGGGGGATGCATTTTCATGGCTCTGGAGTATTCCAGCAGCAGAGCTGCATCTGGTTCACTGCTCTATCTACTCCCCAATAACCAATTAAATCCTTTACCTACAAGCAGAACCAACTTCAACCCTCTGTCATGTAAGCAGAGATACACACTTGCAAAATGTTTGTTTGCATGCCAAACTGTCAAAAAGTTAAAGTCACTCTGTTTTACCACATCATAAAAATGCCTTGTAAGGTGTCCTTCCCTGTCCTAACTAGTCCTTTCTGCCTTGTGGCAATGTGTCAGAATGCCTGATGCAGAATGTAACTGGGTTAAGATTTAATTTTCTGTTAACTTTTTTGGGGTCTCCTGACCTCAAAACAACAGTTGTCTGTGTTATGTGTATGCATTCAGTTATAGAAAACTCAAATTAAGAATTTGCCCTCTATCCACCCACCCTTGTATGAGTACATCTGTACATAAAGGTGAACCTTATTCTAGTTCCCTCTAAATACTTCAAACATTATTTAACTTCAATAATGTAGTAGTTTCTATGTCACTGGAGGAGAAATAAACAAAAGGGACTATTTAGTTCATGTTAGAAGCAAATAATTCTGAGTTTGCTCATCTCTAGCAATAACTTTTCTAGAAACTACTGAAAAGTTCAGTACTGAATAGGTCTTGCCTTCAAGCTATAGAAAAGAAGGTGTATAACACTCAGGTAACACCCAGGTAGCCTTGTCTGTTATGTCAGATCTGATGCAATGTCTTGTGTATCAAAGCACCTCAAAATCTATGCCTACCTGTAACACTAAAACACTGAAAGAGATTTAGTTAGTCTTCTACCCCAGGGCAAACATGGAACCCAGTTATGGTGCTGCAATAATCTTTATTCTGCAATATGGTTCTGTCCACTTCAGAAAGCACAGAAGGGTTAGTAATGGCAGGACTTGGAATCAGGATTTTGAGAGGAAATATTGGCATCAGTCATATTTTTATCATCACTCTCTCACAGGTTTTGAGCCTTTTGATGATCTTTCGAGGTCCCTTCCAATCCTAACATTCTGTGATTCTGTGAGTGGGAGAAAACTGGTAAAGCCAAAGTCAAAGGCTGGGTTCTGTATATGAAGAACATATAAAGGGATAAAGAGGGGAATTTGCTCATTCCTCTTAGAGAAACACAGCCAATTCTTGCTACCACCTTGTCTCAGTCTCCAAATATATGCAATCCAGCACTCCTGAACTCAATTTTTTTTTTCTTGTTTTGTCATCTGTTCATGGAAATCTGGACATGAGCTAAGCAGTGGCTGATTACATATATCAATGCAAGGATTATTACTGGGGCCTGTACTGTTTCCCCTCAATTGCTATCTACAGCTATTGTAGAAGAACTGCTATTTTCTCTGCTTATAAATATTTTGAATATAAGCATGACTCATGTCTCTCTGCTTCCTTCACAAATGAAATAAAAGCAATAATAAAACTAAGTTGTAATTTCCCAGATAAGAGTCAAATTCTTTATACATTGTCCAGAACATAATTACATGCATCTGCACTTGATAAGACTGCAATTGAAAAATATCTTCTGACCCTATCAGATTAACCCATATTAGAGATGAATTCATATTAAAATTGATATTGTTATATTAAATATGCAAACAAAAACTCCCCTTTTTGATGACACTACCAAATGTTATTTCAAACGTTAATTCTGCCATTGTCAAGTTATTAATTACAAGTGTAACCCTGTAGGACTGGTGTTACAGAAATTTAAGACAGTATCAAAGGCATTTTTATTTGGAAATATCCTATAATGAAATCCATGAGCTGGATCAAATGTGTAATTTTAATTACTCTTCAGAAAGATGTATTTTGATAACAGAGCTTTAATAAATTTAGAAACATGCTTTCCATTTCAGATGGAAAGCCATCTATGAATCATAGAAGGCTATCAGATTAGTCAGAGTCCCCTTTAGTAAATCCATTCTGGCTACTGTTGATTGCCTTCTTCCATGTGCTGAGATGTATCTCCAGAATGAGCAGCTCCATCACCATCCCAGGAATGGCCTGTCATTTCCAGGGTTTTCCTTGACCCTTTTAAAGACTGGAGTGTCACTGGATTTCCTCCAGTCCTCAGGAACCTGTCCTGTTCTCCATGCTCTTTCAAAAATGATGGAGAGTAGCTCATTAATTTATGCATATTCTATTTACTCAAATGATTTCTAATCCAATCCTCATCAACCAGTGGAGAGCTTTTTCCTTCCAGGCTTTCTCTCTTACTTTCAGGGTCAGGGATTCCGGAGGGCTGGTCTTAGCAACGAAGACTGAACCAAAGAACACACAGAAAACTCTGCCTTCTCTGCATCAATACTTCAGCTCTGCACACATGAAGTACACAAGTCATGCATTTCCATAAACTCTGAATGGTGCCAGTGTGTCTCTGCATACAGCAGTATTGGTAATGCTGTATCTTTGTTTTGTAAAATATTATTTCCAATGAAATGATAGAAGCACAGGACAAGAACACAGTATCTTACCTTGGCAAATTGGCAGAGGAGAATCCCACTGATACATGCCATTTTGGTGACGCTTACACGTGGCGTTACTGTGACCAATCATTCTATACCCAGGCTTGCAGTAATAGCGAACTTTACTTCCAGCAGGACCACCTGTTTTATTTACTACTCCACCATTCCTCAAAACAGAGTTTAAGCTGCAATAGGGAGCTAAATGACAAAAACAAACACACAAAAAAAAGGACATCATTAAAAAGTTCCCACCCCATGCATCCGTACAGGTTGAGCTGCTGGAGAGCAGCTTTGTGGAGAAGTACCTGGGAGTCCTGGTGGACAAGTTAACCATGAGCTAGCAATGTATTCCCATGGCCAATTCACTATGTTATACAGATCCTCTGTAAATTAATTTAGAGGATAAAAATCATGCTGGTGACTCTATAACATGTCAAAGGTCTTAAAAGAATGCACTTCAGATATAATGATACAGATCTTTGCTACTAAGATTTAGCAAAAAGTCTTAGAATCGCAGAATGTTAGGGGTTGGAAGGGACCTAGAAGATCATCTAGTCCAACCCCCTGCCAGAGCTTCTTGATATAAAACATATAAGTAACTTTAGACAAATAGCTTACACAAGTAAGGTCACATGCTAATGAAAATATTAAGCATTCATCTGAACGCTTCTAGCACTTAAAAAAAAAAATAAATTGTAGGAGAAATTTTATAGAAGAAAATTTGTATCTCTAAATGAAATCTAGTTGTGACAACTAGAATTTGCATAATTTTGTGTACAGGCATAGCTGGAGAAGAAGGGGAGGGTTGTGGGAGGGCAGTAATTCATTTCAATATGTTCTTCATTATGAGGAAGCCTGCTGGCTCAGTCACAGCTGCCACGGTCTCAATAGCCTTTTTGGGATCTTGTATTTTTCCTACTTTTCATGATGTTGCTTTTCCTCATTAAGATTCAATTCCAACTGTTTATGCTGCTGCTCACTGTTACTCTCCTTTCATGCTGATTATTTTCATTGAATCTCATGTAAAATGTACTGAAGTTTAGAAAAAAATGCAGGCACTGACTGTTTGTGAAGCAGAAAAAGCAAAACAGTTGTTTTTTCCTAAAACATAAGGGTTGCATATATCTCTTAATTCCCTCAGTTTTATTATTAGTTACAGCTAGTGTGATAATTGATTAATTGATCCTAGCAATTAGACAGACCACTTCTTATTACTGCAAAACATAAACCACTGTGAAATAATTTATCATAAATCAATTTCCTTAGTAATTTGACACCTACAAAATAGATAATTTACATGAAGTCTATTCTTGCAACCCTGAACTTTATCACTTGAGATGAGAGACTAATATGGCAGACATTGTAGTAGGTGTTTACTACAGGCCACCTGACCAGGATAAGGAAGCTGATGAGACCTTCTACAAGCAGGTGTAAGTAGCCTCACAATCAGAGTGGTAAGACATGATAGCAGGCTGCAGAGAGAACTATTTGTTGCAAAAAAATTAATCTGGAGATCTTTGGCAAAGTGCGAAAAAACTGAGAGTTCATGTCCTGTTCTTACCATGCATGGATTTGTAACAATAATTACATATCCTCAAAATGTACATTATACTTCATAATCTTCAGAGAAACACACTGTATTACAGTTTCTAATTTGATATTACACAGCATCTGTAACCACAAAGTATGAACAAATTAATAGCTACCTGAGTAACGGATCTTGAATCCTTTCTTGCTGGTTGCATGATCAGTTGACCAACGAAGATACAGCTGATTCATTCTGCTTGTAAAGTTCAGTTGTCCAGTATGATTTCCACTTAAAGCAACTAGTAAAGGGCTTTGCCCAGAAGAACCTTCAGAACATTATAAAGAAACTACTGAAGTTTCATTTATTGAAGTATCATTTGAAACACCACCATATTAGAAAGTTAACACATTAGCTAAAAAAAATCTCTATATATGAAACCAGTGTTACTAAAAAAATTAGTGTTTGATTATTAGTAGGATAATCAATGAAGAATACTAAGGTCAATTCCTATTTTTGCTTGAAAAAAATATATAGAATAAGATAAACCATTTAGTTTCTCCATGCTTCACCCTGGATTTTGTAAAATCCATTTAATACATTTTACTTGGTACAGTTTAGAATGTATATGTTCTTTTGACATTAACAAAAAAAAAGCTAGAAGAGTAAAATTACAAGTAATAGTCTACTACATATGAAGAATTGCTAATGTCTCCTTATTAGTGATCATGAAATTAGTTTGCAGTATCACATACTACACAACATTGTTTTTTAATGATTGGGAGATCCAAGGAAAAATTCAATCACAAAATCACAACCACAAGGTCTGAAGTTATGGCATACATGTATCACAAAATGCAGCAAGAGAGGGAAATAGCTAAGAAAGCTCTGAATGAGCTAATCTGATTTATACCTATCACTGTGAACAATATAGCCACATCAGCATTGCCCAGCAAACTCATCATGTGGAGATATAGAAGTAATTAGACTAGCAAAGCACATGGTTAAAGTGGTCACAGGGACACAAGCAAGTATCTCTGCAAGGCACTGCAACATCAGTATTTAAATATCAACTTGTTGAGAGTGAGGTTGGGAATCTCTACATGGCTCTGTATCAAGAGGTTTTAAATATGCCATTAACTTTCCCATTAAAGTCTGCTGGTAGGTGGTAGAAAAAAATTCCTTCAGTAGAACTGCACTAGAGATGAATTTGTAAGGATGTGATGTCATGAAATGACAATGCTTAAACATGTAGTTAACTATGATAATTATTCTCTCATATCTATTAATGATATCTGGTTTCATTAAATTGAAATGTGTAAGAAATAAAACTAACATCATCAGGAACATTAAGCTGTTTCAACAGCTTTTTTCAAAAGAAAACAAAGTGACTAGACTCCTAGGGAAGTTCCAGACACACTACATATTGTTTTGATGTTAAATACAAACTAAAGTGGAGAAAAAAAACCAAAACAAAACACAAAACAGTCTTCAAAGAGTTTTTTTCAGACAGTTTACACTGATGAACTGACATTTTTAAAAGAAAAATTAATATTATTATTTATTTATTCAGAATGCTGTTTTCTGAAAGCTAAAAAGTTGTAATTTTAGACATACTCTAAGAAAAATACTTAAAGATATGTTAAAAAAAGATATTATATTCTACTATTTTTCATGCTATGAAACTTCCATAGGACTATTAATCAGTTTTATCATAGTTATCACATATTCTTGGTTAATGAGGGAAGATATGATAATGGTCTCAAAATGAATATGTTATAGAACAGAGACTACTCTCATCAATCAATGAGAACAGAACAAGTGATAATAAGCTCAGAATTCAATAAAAATAAGAATGTTAATTAAACAGGGCCCTTTGAGTTGTGCTGCCATGAACAACACTCCAGAAATTGAGTTTTTGTCATTTCTCTACTCTGTACCAAAACATCTGGTCAAATACTTTAATAAGGGTCTATTCAAACAATGTAGAGTGCTGGTTCTGCTGTGCTATGGAGAAAGTAGACTGGATAGTTAGACTCAAATCTATTTAGAATCAAACTATTTTATTAAGTTGGACAAATGGAATTATAACCCCAAAATATATCTTCAAGAAAAATGATCCATTACAAACCAGCACATAAACTCCACCTTTTAGACACCTCCATATATTTCCCAGGAAAAAGAAAATTCTATGATTTTCACAGGGTGCTGCAGCTGCTAAGGCTCCTCCTCTAAAAAGTATCTAAGAAAATTTAAAAGCTTTTTTGTCCTAAATACATATATGAAAACTTTCCTTGGCTAACATATTTAAGGCAAAATAGATATAGAAATACTAGAGCATTGTTTAAGCTACAGTGTTATGAAACAAACAACTGGAAATCAAGCCCCACATGCCCTAGTCTTTCTTATTTCATGGATAGAACTTAAATACCTCTTACCATCAAATACCTCCAGCTCATCAAATTGCTTTTCACTTTGAAACATGTCTACAAAGATGGAGATGTTATATCCTGGCTCAACCTTTATAGTCCAAGAACAAGTCTGGGAGTTGGGATAGGTGCCTGGGTAACCTGGACTGAGGATCACTCCTGATGATTCTGTACGGACTTCATTGGCTGGACATTGTGCTGAAAAGGACACAACAAGAATAACAATCAAATAAAATTTAATTATTTTTTTATGCTACTTGCTTGTATTTGTTATTTAATATGAAACAATGTAAAATAATTTAAATTAATTTTAGAAATCATTTTATCATTAATTATGTACTTAACTAGTTAAAGCCACTTGTCTTTTGACTCTAAAGAACTGATTGAATATCTATGAAAAAAATGGAAAACATGTGAACACATGGAAAATTTAAACACTAATGAAAGCACAACATCCCAAAATTGTGATGCTTGATGTATGGGTAATACATTAATAATAGCTAAAACAAAAAGATGTATACTAATGTTATACAGACCATGATATCCATATCCATTTACCTTCACAAAGTGGAGAGGATCCTTCAAACTGCAATTGTGTATTCAGTTTGCAGGTTAATATATCTTGTCCAACAAGGGTGAAACCAGGATGGCACTTGTACTTCACAAAATCTCCTGGAAAATGTGTTTACAAAAAAAGTTAAACCCCAAAATCCTCTTGAAAAGAAATATTTTTAAAATCTCAGGTAGAAGATTAAATACATTGATAGTTTAGTTTAATTAGAATTCAGGAGAAAATATAATAAATTAAATAAGATACTATTTTTTCACCTATTTCAAAGTCATCATCTTCTGTAAACAAATCTGCATGTGGAACTGTGGGTGGAGGCTGGCACTTCTTCAGTTGATAAGCTGTAAATTTAATTGGAAAAAAAAAATACTGGTGTGTTAAGAATTATTTTAAAGATTAATTAATTTCCTATTCACACTTCCTAAAGTACCAAAGCTTTACTAACCTCATAGTCTCTTACATTTTGCAAGTTAAATGTTGTGATGTTACATATTATCTTAAACATCTTTTTTTTTTTTAATCAGTGTAGATAATCTGAATACTAGTGTCATAAACACTTAACCATGCAAACAGACTCTTTTTATGTGGCATCTTGTCCTCGTAAATTATTTCAGCCTATCTTTTTGCATTAATTTTGGAATGCTAACAATCTTCCTTTTAATACAGATAATATCAATGAATTATTCAAAATTAGAACTAGAATTAATCATTTTACTTTTGAGTTTGATGCCCAATTTGCATGTCCTGTAGCCCTGCCTGTAACTTTGAATACATTATTTGGCTGGATATCAGTCTTAATGCTGTTGTTCAACCCACCCACAGCATCCCATCAACCTGTCTGATCATAAACTCAAGCACAGTCAGCTGCTGAAGAATTACAGAAGGCTAAAAGTAAGATAACAAATAAATGGGTTAAAATAATTAAGATTCTTAAGATTTTTAATGTGTTATTAAAAAACTAGTTTGTACAGTTATTTAGAAAACAAATAATTTATTAATGTATTATAATAATATTGTACCCAATTGTACACAATTCAGTACATCACAAAGTTAAGAAATATTTTTTTAAATTCACTAATTAATTATTGTAATTAGATGTTAATGATATAAAGGAAACTGACCATGAAAATTGAGGACAAAGAATCCTCCTGTTGAAAAATCACTATGAAATTTGAGGAGGACTTGATTGGTAGAACTGTAAGCTGTTTCCAGAGCTGTGTTCCCACTGAAAACTCCCAGCTGAGGTGAATTATGATCAGGACCATCCCTAGGAAAGGAAATGTAAAAAAATCAGCTGAAGAAAAACTGTACTTAACAATTAAATTAAAGTTCTTTTCTCTGGAGAGTGGGATAAATTTTTGTAAAAGTTTTTCCTTGTGATGCAAAATAATTCTGCTTTCTTTTTATTTCTAGCAAGAAAAAAATTGTCCTTCTAGCTCCAAAGCTTTAGAATAGATTTTTTTTTTGAAAACAAGACTGAAAATAGTTGATATTGAATAGGAGCTTGATAATTTACTTAGGTTTTCATTTAAAAGTTTTGATTCTGAGGGGAGAAAAAAAAAGAAAAAAGAAAAAATCAAAAGAAATAGGTTGGGATAGTGGGAGTTGATAAACCACTTAAAAAAAAATAAAATCCATTTTGGTTTGAAAAATTGCCTACCAAACTGCAATGTAGTCATTCACAGGTTCAGTTTGGAGCAAGGTAAAGTTGATATAAATCCCATGGCCAGGAGGTACAACAATTAACCAAGTACAATCCTTGGAATTTGGGTATTCATCTGGAAATCCTGGGGAATAAACTGTACCATTCTGTGCAGTCACATTATAGCCACAAGGAGCTGAAAAAAAACCCAAAACAAATGGGAAGTTAGTAGTGAAGCATACCTTTTCATTTTACAAAAGGAGTATCAAAATGCTGCAAATTCTAAAGGCTAAAAAGGACAAAAACATCTAGGTCATAATACCAGCATTGTTCTGTGCTTCGTTGCTCCTCAGAGACAGAAAGTATTGATATTTCTAAGAAATAATTTATCCCAATGTCTTTCAGATTTAGTTTCTTAAAATCCATCAAAATCTACTACATTTTTTTTTTATACAGAATTCTTGACTTAATTAGCATATATTTAAAAAGGGACAGCCTCTGTTTGTATTCAAGATTAAAAAACAAATAAGAAAAAAAAAATCATGTTTCCATACAACCAAATCCTAACTGAACTGGAACACAGTTCTAAAAAAAAAAAAAAAAGATGTGGTACTTCAGATGCAATTTGTATGCTGATTATTCTTATGACAAGTAAAGCAAAGACAGACACAAATTAGCATACACTTGCTGAATAAAATCTGTAGGCAAATCAATGTGAATGAAAAGCGGTTGATTTAATTCAAGGGTAACAAATACATAATAAAGTGCTCTCTTTTGAGTCTTCATTTGAGGGAATTAACTGATAATGGGTGCAAGCATGGATCTGAGTAGACACAGAGCCATTAGTGCAAACTGGTAAATCTCACTCATTACAGTGAGACCATTAGTGAGACCTTAGTCTCATCTGTGGCCACTCAGTGTGGCTCTGGAACTTTCCTCAGCAGCTCTTACCATGCAGTTTATGTTAGTACTGTCAGGGTTTGTATGATTCTCCTTCAGACTCTCTTCATTTCTTTTTCACCTTTCAGCAAGTGATGGAAAAAAGGAAAAAGGCAAGGAAAAGAAAAAAAAAAAAAGAGAGAAAAGGGAAAAACAGAAAAAGGAAAAGGGTAAAAGGAAGGACTGAGAAATGCAGAAGGATGTGAAAGTTCATGTATTGTTTCAAGCTGCTATTCCATTGGGATAGAAGGATTCTATGGCTAGTTGATGAATAGCCCTTTTTGGATGGATCAGTTAAGTAATCCATGGATTTATAGAACAGGTTAAGGAGGTTTTAACCACTTCATTTTCTTCATAACAGTACTAGCTAGTATGCTGCATTTAGCACTTCTTCCCATTTAGAACAGAACAGTATATTTGTGATCTACCACCCTTTAGCACCCAATGAAGCAAACAAGCTAAAAAAGGGTTGCTTGTCTCTGATTCCTGGTTGCTTGTCCAGGCCCAGGGCAGCTGATAACGTGTACCAGACCTAATGGTTCTATGATGCAAATGTGACCAGCCCATTTTGTTCTCTAATCCCCTACAATTATGCCATGCTCAAATTGCCTGATCTCAGAAATGGAGTCTGTTCTTTCCACAGTACTGCATGTTTATAGCTAAAAGACTACTTTATTTAAAAAATAAATTTATTTATTTTAAAAGACTACTTTTTTACTATATTAAAATACACTTCCTGACACTAATACAGACACATGTGGAAAATCCTTTAAAATACAGTGTTTTTCTGACTGGTTTTTTTTTTAGTTTGTTACATTTTTGTCAGATTTATTTTTTTCAATGATTGCAAACATTTTTTTTCTTCATTATTCTCTAATACATGACAAAGAATGCAGATAAATTGTATCCCAGTAAATATAGTCTAATTCCTCTTAACTCACTGTTAACCATGACAGATCAATATATTGTCTAAAAAGAAAAACATCCCCAGTAGTGCTAATAGATTAAGCAATACATAGAGCTGATTATATTAGACTTCCTCTGTAGATCCTTAAAAATCATGGGAGACAGAAAATAAAACTGAAATAACAGGCTATTACTTCACACAACACAAAAACATCTTTAGTTTGAATAAACACATCACTCTAATGAGTTTATTATATTGCAGTTTGAATGGTAGGTATGAAGAAAGACTGATTTTTGAAAGGGAAAGCATATCATAAAGTCTTCTGAGCTTTCAAATGGTAGGAGCAAATCAGCTGCTGACTTAAAAATACCATACAATGTGCTCCCATGCCCATTTGTACTAATTCCAGATACTACATTTTGCATGGAAGGACAGTAAACCTTATTAAAGATCCATCCAATTGTGCTCATTGTCATTTATTGTCAGCTATGTAGATCATGCCAAGACATCTATTGTATATCACTAGGATTACCTGATTGCACAGGAGTGAACTCTCAGTCTTAGAGCATGAATACATGCAAGTTTGTACTGTGATAATGATAATTTCAACTGTGAAAAGTTAACATTCAGTTACTTTATCTCCTAGTTGTATAATATAAAGGTGTTTATTCCTTCTCAACACTGCCGTGCCTTTTTAATGCATATATTTAAATTACTAAAATAAATTATTAAACTATTAATTAAATTTTTTCTTGACATTATTTACTTAGCTAATAACTTTCATTTAAAGCTTAGTTAGTGAGAAAAGAGGGACAATATGTCACTGCAGATACATCACCAGAAAAATGCTGTGGAATAAATCAAAATCAAGCTAAGGCATCTAACTCAGAAAAACCTTAACCTAGGATTACAGGGAAAGGAATAGGTTTATGATCTAATAAACCCAAAAAGTGTTGACCTTTGAAATAAGGTGACTAGCTTTCTAAAGGATTGTAAAACCACTTAGTGTTAAAGCTTCTGCTTTGCAGCACCTGAACATAAAATTTCATAAGCTTTGGAAAACTCCTATACTGAAGTGTTAATGTTGTAATGCTAGCTAGCAAAGACTTCTGTTGCTCTGATACAGAAAAAATAAATTAAATTTCTGGATGGTCCAAAGCCTGAGGAATCCCACATAGCATTTATTTGATTAGGAAAAGATGAAGCAGCTTATTAAACATGAAGGAAAGCCTCTCATTTCATGACAGAAAAAATAAGAGCTTTACTATAGTCCAGGATAACTAAAAAGAATGACTTGTGCTATTGATTCAATTTCTTATCAAGTAAGGAAGCTAGAGAATTCTTTCTTAAAGGGTAACAACATAATGGTTACCTTTCTGTCCTCTCAGTTTAGCTAATTTATACACTTTACTATACTCATTTCTGATTTACCTCTATAAAAATGACCCCCAAAATATAAAATATATGCTGCAAAAAAATCTTTTAAGTTAAATGCTCCATGTTTATCTTGTTATCAGTAGGATTAGCCCACATGTCAACATTTTAATGATGAAGAATGGTAATAAAAAGAATGAAATAGAGATATATAGAAATACTAATACTAAAACAACATTTAAGGAACCAATACAAAATACAGCGAGTGTGAAAATAATTTTCAAAGTGAACAGATTATGTTTTTATAACTGATTATATCTTTTTAGCTGATTAATTATCTATTATACTAGTTCTACACAATGACTACCTAGTTTTGTCATAACATTTTATACAAGAGTCTCAAAGCCTCTAAACATCTACAGGAATGTCAGAAAATTTGTTTCTGCATTTGTACTTTTTATATGAAAGTCTAAGTAGAAGTTTTACAATGGAATATTGTTTAGGTTACATTGTACACTGCCCACCTCACACTCAAATCAGAAAAAAGGAAAAAAATATCACGTGGAATTTAGGATAATTTCCAACAGTATCTTGAGTTCTCATGATCAATACAACTGGCAGATATTAACTGGAACTTAGGATAATTTCCAACAGTATCTTGAGTTCTCATAATGAATGCAACTGGAACAACACATCACTGCTGAGGAACATGATTTATAAAATACTTATGATTTATAAAAGCATATACTATTCTCACTTATCTGCTTACACTACAGGTTAGGACAAAGGAGCAGTTCTTGAGCAAATTCTTCATTACATACACACAAAAACGAGTAAACAGAAATTAGGAAATATTGTGATTTCTGAAGCCAAGTACAACCAGAAAGTTACCTTCACATCTTGGGAAATGATAGTTCCAGTTTCTGTTGATTCCATGCTGGCATGTGAGAACAGGCTGACCTCTCAAAACATAGCCAGGGTAGCACTCAAATGACACTGACTGTCCCACGCTGTAATCTGAGTTGACTATATAGCCATTCAGAAAAGGAGGAGGATCAGGGCAGTTCTGTAACTCATAAGCTGGAAAAGGACAAAAGTACTTTTTATGGCTTAGTCAGTTTTCAACATAGGAAGAAAAGCATTAACATAAATTCTCTAATGCATTCCATAATATGGATTTTTTTTTTTTGCCAAACTCCAGTAATAGAGTAATGCAAAACAAGAAATAAATAATCCATTTGAACATCTTCATAAAGGAATTAAAAATTAGCTTTAGAGACAAAGCACATGAAAGATCAAAATCCAGAATAGAAAGAGTTGCCATCTACATCTGGAATTTAGAAAGTCAAAGAAATACTGGAAGCAGGGCATGAAGATGGAATATTGTGCTTTAGTTAATGTGGAAATTTCAGATTAGAATATTATATAAATTATGTCTTATTTTAAAATAAATTTCTAGGTTCAGACCTAGTGCCAAAGGTCTGAAAAGCAATAGTTTTAGAATAGGATAGCATTTTTTAACAAAGGTCCAGGTAATTAATTTATTTAATAAATAAGATGAATATACTTAGTATGTCACTGAGTGACGTAATTGAATGTGTACATAAAATATTTTAATAAGCTTTATTTATACTCTGTTTCAATTTAATATGTTAAATCTGAAATAAAGACAACCTTTCTCTGAATGCAGCAACCATGAATCCAAAAGATGCATGCAAGAATAATAATAACGAACAATTTTAATAGGTAGTCACTTTTCTGCTAAGATTCTCAAGATTAAAAATAGTCATAGAATTTCTCAAACATCTTTTTCCTATATTACTATAGAAGAAACAATGCAATTAATTCCTAGTAAGAAATAGTAAAATGATTAAGGAAAATAAATTTGTCCACAGTTCCTGAAATTAAACTATAGTAAAAGATATTTATAAAAAATGCATATGTCTTGAACAACCATTTTCACAATGCAATCTCCAAAATTTGAAAATGCTTCTTTTAATTACAATTTTTATACAGTTAACAATCAGGATTTTTTTTTCTATAGTTAACAATACAGTTAAACTTCAACAGTAGATCAGCACATCAATTGTATAAATGTGTTTTCACATTTAAACACCATAGTAAGTATTCTAGTAAGGTATAACAAAGTTATTCATTCATTTATTCATTAAAATTTTATGAAATAAAAGGCTCCAGCCTCTGCTGGAGCAGAAAATCATTATGAACTGAG
>JANHGL010021692.1:22072-45749 GCA_024611195.1 Ceyx melanurus
AGATGCTATAGAATATATTTTCAAAATATTTTCAAATATTTTTAAATATTTTTTTATATATTTTTCCTTTTCAACCATAAAGTTAATTGAGCTAGTTTATACTTACCTTGGTATGTCAGCTTAAATCCTTGCCTGTTTTCTGAGTGATCACTGTAAAAATGGACAAGTGTTTCATGAGTAGTACTTAGCAAAGGTGATGGGAGATCCATTCCACTAAACTGGCCAATCTTAGAGCTGGTGTGGTAAGGCCCATTCTGAATTTCAAGGAAATCATGGTTTGCTTCAGTAGAGAAATTCAGAAACTGAATGTGTGCACCTGCAGCATTGAGAATGGAAGAAAAATCAACACAACTTTTTTTAATAACTCAAATAATTTAATATTGCAGTATGTAAATATAAAAAGAATAACAATAATAATAAAAAAAGTTTTTAAAAAAGTAATAATTGCTATAGGTACTATGTTCATATTTTAGTTATCATTCAAAGTGGGATGTCCAAAATACAGAAGTTGCTGTTAAGTATTGCAAGAACATGAGCTTCTAATATTTTGGATATCATAACCACACATGAAGGGACCAATGGAAGGAATTAACAAATCTAACAACCAGGTTTTTGTTAGGTTCCTAACCAGCCAGTTTGGTATCTCATCACTTCTATAAGCAGAATGTATTATTTTTTCTACAGTAGAAACTAAATAAGATGCCAAATAAACTGTTTGCTATAGAGCAGTTGTAAGAATATAGGACATTTGGCATTAGTGCCTTCTCTGATGTGAGTAGATTGGGTGATATGAAAACCAAAATAAGAAAATGTATTCCAATGCTGTCAATAGAGAGGCACATAGGGATCATACTAAAGTCTCAGTATCAGCCATCTCTTGTATGATAGCTGATGTAGTTAGTCTGATTTAATTGAAGTCACTAATTTTACAGTGCTCTTGAGTGTTGAGATAGGACTCTAAGCATCTTGGAAACATCTTGACTTCAGTATCAGCATTTAGTGATTTGTATCAGACTGGATGTCAGCACCATAGAATTTCTAAAGAGCTCAGCAGCCACTTAATGTTATACTTAAGTTGCTAAAGTGACAAGAATATAATTTAATTTGACATATCGTGGGCTTCAATCAGTTCCAAAGTTTAAATCAATAGATATGAATAAAGGAATAGTTCCTGAGAGATGAAGTCACTGTGAGGTTAATTATTCCAGTAGAATCTGAATCAATCATTACACGTTCATGAATGCCCTCTTGATCAATGTCTGTGCATGGTCTCAATCTCACTTTAGAATCCTTCCAAAAAACACCTTGGAGCATTATTCAACTTTAGAAATATTTTCTAAATTTCAGTGATTTCACATGTATTAATACAACACAATGAATGTAGATAATAGCTCTTAGGTAGACAAGCTTATATCTTCTATTTATAGGATTATCACTATCCAAGACTTTCTGAGAAGTGAGAGTTATAATAATAGGATACAAGACACTCTTGCATAATTAATTAATTAAATAATTTTCTACCTGCAAAATCTTGAATGGAATATGAAGGACTCTTTTAAAAAAGCATTATTGTAGTAGCCTAATTAGGGTGACATCACTCCAGAACAGTTTCTTGTCATTATTTTTCCCAAATGTGGCTGTAGAATGCCAAGGCTGTCTATCTTTAGTTATCCTAAGGCTATAAGAATATCAAAGGCTACTAATGCTATCCACAACAATGATGGATCAGTTGTACTAGTTACACACTGATAAAGGGCACTATTGTAAATAGTAGCACAGTATTTCTATAAATTAACCCAGTACAATACACTCTATACAAGTCCTATATATTACTACAAAAATTTCCTTTTCAAATGCAAATAGAAAGCATGGAAAAATAAATTCATCTCCAGAGATGTTTAGTTAATTTAATAATAAGCTTTCAAAATTAATTGTCTTATTTGAGTACTAGCATTGAATTCACAGTATGTCATAGTGTTTAACAGCAAGAAAACTTATTCGTCTTTGATTTCTGATAGTGACAGAGATTATGTTTTATATATGTACTTACAGATCCCTTATTATCTTAGATTACCTTTTCAACCTAATTATTATTTATTTATTAAGAAAATGCAAATCTTGAAAGTTCCTAACTTGGAAACTGTTCTCCTGGATTTGGAATATAATTTTTTTTTTTTTTTAAATCAAGTTTATAGTGCTAGAAACGTGGCTTTGTTCATTTTTCACAGAACATAAGAAACACTGTTAAGAAGTCTCTTAACAGAAGACCAGTAATCAATTTAGAAGTTACATTACCTATTTCACTTGTTATAGCTTCATGCAGTAGATTTTATTTGCTCTGAAATCAGGTTCCAAGACAGGCTGAGTTTTACAAATAAGTTGCTTTGACAAAGGTATATTGTATATATTTAATTGACAAACGTTTTCAAAACATAACACATAATTATGTAATGCATTCACAATACACATACTGGATAAAGTCTATTTCATGCTTGAAATTAGAAAATTCTGATGATTATAAGTAATTGGTTTTCAAATTGAAGTTTACTTACCATATCCAATAGGCAATAAAATTTTCCATGTACAATCTAAGTTACTAGGGTAATTTCCAGGAAAGCCTGGGCTCAGGATCACACCACCCATGTTTGTCAGTGTTCCACCACATTTAGCTATTAAAAATAAAAATAATATAACTGTATCTTTTAATAATATTTTTATTTATGTTTGGCATTTTATCGATTGAAAACCTGATTTTTCATTTTATCCTCAGGACCCTCAAGTACTGAAATTTAACATAGTAAAAACATTCCACATTAAAAAAAAAGAAAAAAAAAAGAAAAATAATTCAGGTTAGAGTAAAATGCTTACTTAATGCAATACGTTCACTGTGATTTTACTGCACTTTATGTACTTGCACATATATATCTCAAACTTCATAAATATCTCTACCTGCACACAATGTTAAACGTGTTATTTGGTGGAAAGAATAGATTTTAGGTTGAATTTCTAGAATATTAAACATTTTAAGGGTTGTAGTTGTGTGGTTTGTTTTCTTTGGGGTGTTTTAGCTTCTAGGACAGCCAAAAAGAAAAAAAGAATTAAAGGAACAAAAAAAAAACCAACAAAAAACAAACCAAATAATGAATACACTGCTTGCAAACAGGACTACAATTAATATACAAGATGATACATAGGTTTAACACAAAAAAACTACCAGCCAACCCCAAAATACCCCTTCCTGAGTACATTTTCCACTTCTAAAACTGACTTGAAAGAACTGCACTGCTTTCATGTTAATCAGAAGTGACAGCTTCTGGAGAAGCTGACAATACAAAAGAATATATAGGCCCAACTTGACAAGGAACCTTTAAAACCATTTCATATTAATATTGCTCAATAGCCCATTTAAAAAAATTCCTCTTAGATATAAAGCTAAGATGAACAGCTCTTGCTGAATGAATATTATAATTAAAAGCATTCAATGAAGCATGTATTTCAAAGCTGAAGTGAAGGATGGAGCTGTGATTTTCTCCCTTGCATTCCTATCTTTTCTTGAAATAAGCATGAGAAAAGACATCAGAATCTTGACTCTCTCAAGACTTTCTTTAATCAAGAAATGATACAGCAAAACAAGATTGTTACCTACCTACACTGTGAAAATTCTTATCTGTTGGAAAAAAATTGGTGTGCTTAAAAGAGTTTTTAACAATACTGTTTTTAACTCAGCATCATTTAGCAGCTTTCTCAGTTGAAAAGAGACAGCCTTTTCTAGATCCCTAATACTCTGCTTCATTCCTCCAACCCAAAGACCTGGCCTTAGAGCTGATCTCCACTGCAAAGTGACTATTTCTTGGAAAGGTCTCCTAGGCTTCCTGCATGACCTGCCTTGTTCTTCACAAGGTTCTCCAAACTAAGCATGCTGCAAAAAGACAAATGTTACTGTCATTTTTCTGTATTTCATAGATAAAAATGGAATATGGAAAAAGTTTTGAATGAAACAGAATGAAGTGAAGGAACAACAGGCAGTACAAAGCTAGGAGTTTGGTCTGAGTGATGCTCAGAACACACAGAAACAAGTGTCCATACCAATGCAGAGGGGAGATGGGTAGTTCCAGCGTCGAACTGTTCCTGGCATACAAGAGATATGAGAACGGCCCTGGTGGGAAAGGGCAAGAGGTTAGATCACAGACACTCATTGTGGGACTGTCTAGGAAGCAGAGTTAGAGAGGAGCTCCTGCTTCATCCTGTGTCTTTTCTTATACCAAACAACTATACTGTAATTACTTTTAAGAATTTATTAAATACTATTTTCACACAATTCTGAGGCTTGTTCTAAATTATGTATAAATCTTCTAAAACATTCTTCCTTTGATAATTGACAACCTTTCTACATTTGTTTTTACTAAATGTATTACTAGTCACAAGACAGAAGCAGCTTACTTCATACATTCATATGGTCATACTGGTTCACTCCCTATTTCAATTCCAGAGTTCCCATCCACATTGTAAGCATACTAATTCCTTTTCAGGCTGCACTCTGGAGTGAATCATCCATTGCACTCAGTGAGCAGAGCAGACACAGAGAGGAATTTGTTCTACATCTGCTTGCCACAGATGGTTGGATGTGGACCATGCCAGGACAGCCATCCACAATTACCAGCAGGCCTTGAACTCTCACAACATTGCCCAATGCATACATGCAACAACTTGGCAGAGAGCTGTAAAAGTGCAAATGCCTCTGTTTGGATGTCATGTTTCATTGACTCTGCCTATTTTTAAGAAACATCACAAGAAGCAAGTAGAATCATGTGGCATCTGCAAGTGAAAAATGACATAGCTGTAAAAGACACATACTTCAGAGTGGCTGCCCAAGACCAACAGCAGAATGCTCCCACCTTTGCTTGTGCTGGTCACAGCTCAAGCTGAAAACAGCAGCACAAATTTATTTATTTTTTTAAATTTCTGCCTATGAGGTACTCAGGTTATGTGTTATACTGTTGGAATGTGAAATATTAATAAATTGGCAGAAGGGAAAGAGTCAGACATGAAGATACATGGGACTGAGAAAGGTTTAGTTCCTGTTTAAACAATTGAATATATAAAACTTTGCCAAGCCACTTAAAATCTCTCAAATTCTCATAAAAAAATAAGAAAAAGAATAAGTAAACCACAGCAAAGGAAAATCCATTTCATGAAATTACTTCCACATCATTTGGTATGTTTACAAAACGAAAACTAGACACACTACCTTGAATAAAGTTCATATAGAATTGTATGGAATAAAACTATTGTAATTAAAATGTAGCAAAGTATATTTACAAAATTATTTCTGGAAGTCAGACTGAAGCATTTCCAAAAAACTGCTTGGAAAAAAAAAAATTCATGAAAATTATTTTAAAATTTAAACCACTATTTTTCTTAAGAATATACTAGAAAATGATCATTCACTAAGATCATTTAAAAAGAAAAAAACCCCACTTTTTATTTTTCAAAAACCAAAGAATATATATGAACATATTGTGTCTAAGTTACTTGCAAAGTGGACAAGGTTTTGAATAACCTAATACAATATTCTGTTTTATTTTATGCTCTGTTCCTAGTTTTCTATGACTGTGTGTCTCAGACGTGAGTCAGGGGGAAGCCATAACTTAACTACCACAGTCAGGAAAAATGTGAAACAACCTATAAAGATCTTTTGAAAAAATAAAATTAAAAGATTCCTCTGGCTTCAACCCTCTTCCCAACAAAAGCACACTCTGATTTCAGTCTTTTAAAGTCCCCTCCTGGGGGGAGACACTTAATCCTACAGCTAGCAATTACCTTTCTTATGCATCTCCAGGTAGTAGTTTGAGCTCTGTGACTTTTCTGGTAAGTCTCAATTATAAACTAATCCAGACCTGATTGTTATTACTAGCTGTGAATATGCTCTCTAAAGACTGATGGTAAATTTGCAGTTAGAATGAAAGAAAGGAAAAAAAAAAAAAAAGATCTGCAAAGTTATGCTGCTCTGTATTTGTTGAATAGCAGACAAACTGTGCCTTATAGAAGTTTATTTTCATTATCATTTTTATTTAATTTGCAGTCATTTTTAATTGCCATGCCTGAGGAATATACTATATATAGTTATGAATGTACTTTCTTACAGCAGTGTCCATATGGAATAGAAATCCCCATTAATATTTGGAAAAGTTTCAAACTTTTTTCTACTGAATTTGGATATTGAAGGTTTTGCTTTACACTTTAAAGACTATGAAATTGATTTTTATAGAAGTCATCATCCACAGGACTAAATTTGTAGATGTGTGAAAACAGAGGTCAGAAGTACAGTTAAGAAACAATATGCTATGAAATTTTAATGAAGTATTTAATTATAGAATCCCTGTACATATAAAAAGCAAATGTACAGTTAGTCATATTCTAGGAGTACAGAAAAGCCCTGCATACACACAAAGGACATTATGAGCTTCTGTGATAGTAATATTCATGGTGTGTTATAGTTTGGCATCAAAACAGATCAGCTTCTTATGTGCAGTTATCTTCCTCACAAGTACAGGATTGTTTTATACTAATGCTATATTTATTAGCTCACATTTCAGATTTTTTTCTAAGTAAAAACAGATCCAAAACATCAATTGAGGGCTAACAATGTGTACCTTCAAAAGGTTTCCTATCATCATTCCAACTACTTCTGTATTCATATTCTGCTGCTATCACTTCACCTCAGTATTTCAGCAGCACTCTTTTAAGTAGAGGCATAAAATTCCATTATGCTGTATCTTGAGGGTTTATCATGTAATAAAAATGGAATCATCCCCTTTTTTCTTTCATATGCAAAATTCAGATGTTTCGTAGTTGAAAATGTATGTAGAGAAGATCATGCAATATAATGAGCAATGCATGTAGCAGTTGCCCTAACAAACCCAAGTAGCTAAAAGTTAGATACCCATGTCAACTTTTTGATATCCTAGTCAGTGACAAAATATGATAGTTTCAAAGGAACCTGTCCTAGCACAAAATGTTATACAGATCAGCCCTTGGATGTGTGTGTATAATATAAATAAATAAAATATGCATAAGAACGTATAATACAAATAAATATCTAATTTTCTTACTGACTTTATTGCTGCCTACAAAGGATACTGTAAGGCAAAGATGAAATAGGGAGAACAAAGTTTCAAAAGTCCAAATGTTAAAAGTTTAAAACCTGTAAGTATTTCCAAAGTAATATTAAATTTTCCTTTGCTGGAAAGAGAACTTTTATACATGATCTATCAACTGGCTTGTAAGCAATCCTCAATCCATGAAATGAGCATAGAGTGCTCAGGATGGGTAGAGTAGCCTCTACTGTTGACAAATCTTGAATCTTTTCTAATTACTAGGATACTTGTTTGATAATTATTTTTTTTTTCTCAATGAATTACACCAATGGTAGAATATACAGAAATGAATTAGAGAAACTAATGAGGGAAGAAAAAAAACCTCTCAGTCCTAGATTCACATAGTGATATGACATTTACAAACTCAATAATGTATCTACTATGGGAAACTAGTTCTGTGTGTGAACATCCCCAAAATGTGAACTATTTTGTATTATTTCTTTAAAGTTTTTCTCTTTTTTTAAGTAGATTTAGCATGAATAAAATCTTCTTTAGAAACTAAATTCAGAAATTTCTGAGCAGAATAAAAAATCCCAATATGTATTTCTACAATGTGTTGTTAAAACTTCACCATAAAGAATTAATTCCGAAAATAGAAAAACACAATAAGCATTGTAATAAAATAATTTAGCATAGAAAACCTTCTACCATTGCCCATTTTGATGGTTTTAACTGCTCAGTGGCATATTAATTTAAGACAAGTTTTGCCAGCTCAGATTTACCAAGAGCCACACACTCATAGCTTTATAATGTGGAAGTATTCTCATATGCTCTACATAAATCACCTCTATAAGCACACTACTGACTCTCTAGTAAAATATGTTTGGAGTGAGACTATTGCCATTTTGTTTCAATCACTTCCCAGTGTATTATTTAAGAAAAAAGAAAGAAATACCTGTAATGTATATCCTGGCTCACACTGAAATGACAAAACATCATTCACCATATATCTATCTCCTGCTTTGATCCCATTGCTAGGAATTACTGGTTCTGGACAGGCAGCAAGGCCTACAGCTGAGGAAAGTAAACACAAATATTGAAAAACATAGATAAGTGGACAACAGCTCTTCATTGATATTCTCTGCTCTAATGAATTCTTCCCACAGCATTACATTTTTTAAGAGAACATTCAATAAAAATCTGTTTCAACATTAAAATGTTGTTTAAACACAGTAATTTGCAGAACTAGCCTGCAGAATACAAATGGTATTGAAACACAAAGGTTAGATACTGTGACTGTACCAATTACTATGTCTTGTTACTATCACATTATGCCATTTTATTGTCTACAACCACTATGATAATTCTAGTATATGAAATTGGGTTTTTTCTTTCATTCTGAAGGAAGTAGAAAGAGAGAGTACAACTTAAGATTTTTCTTACTTTTCCACAGTAGATAAGCAGACCTACTGAAATTAAGTAGTAGAGCTTTTTGGACCAGCAGCTAATGGATGTTTCTTATTTTTAGACAACTCCATTTGACTATTAAATTCAGACATTTGCAATTTAGTATTCTTAACCCTAAATAAAATCTTTTCGTAAGTTTGAAAGGACTGTCTGTTCTTAAATGTTTTTAATCCAGATTTCAGGAAACAGAATTTTAGAAAGACTCCTTAAGATCAATAACTTATCAATGTGTTCACTTAAAGTTGGCAACTCGAATTATTAGTTCTGTGTTTTGCCAATCTTTTTTTTTTTTTTCTTGGGTGCTAATCTAAGGAGCTTTTTAGTCAGTATAAGTAAAAATTAAATATAATCTCTGCTATCTACTCTAAAATGCTCCAAATTAATAAGACAGTTGAGAAACTTATTAGAATCACCGATTCTGTGCTTTTAAGACTTTATTTGCAAACAGAAGAACCAGCAGAAATAGATTATTGGTTTATGGTTCTGATGACAGAATCTCATTTCCCTTATATATTAAAAACAACAAGTAAGAAAAATCAATTTCTATTTTATAATCTTAATCATAAAGTCATTTATTAATAAAAGTTGCTACTGAAGCATAAATCAGTAACTGGTATGTTTTATTAAAATATAATATGTAGAAGCTAGACTGGAAATTATTTACACAAATAGTGTTAACAAATCTCTGTAAAAGTCACACAAAACTATACTTTTCTGAATTTATAGTCTGTGTCCACTTCACTTGTATGGAAAAATAACTGACTAAATGCTACAGCTCTCACTGTCTGCTTATGAAATCTAACCCCTTTGGTGACAGTAAGAGCAACTTGACAGAGTGTTTAGTACAGAAATTGCATGGTATTTGTCTTTACTCTGATATGTGACATTTTGGAGTCTGTTATTCCAGATGGCTCATCATGAAACATCTGATACTATTCACTGAAACCCTAGTCTTTCTATTGAAATACAATTTTCTTTGGGATAATGCTGCTTACATGTTTTGATATAAACAGGGTTTTAACTTTATGCCCTAAACCATTATGTATCTACATTTCATCACTGAAATCTGAATATCTTGAAAATCTTAGATACACACACAAGAATTCTGTTTCCCACTTCAACCAATTTCAGTCTTTTTTTTTGCAGCTCAATGTTTAATTGAAGTAAATATGTTTTTTCCTAAAGAAGCATACAGATGTTTTTTATAGTTTCACTTGAAAATGTGATCGTTGAGTCTTTTTTTTTTTTCTTTCTTGGAAATATGTTCCAAATCCTCTATGTTCTTTTTATGTCCTATGCCCTCGAGTCTTAGTACATTTCATTTTTTATCAGGAATTGACAGTGATAATGGCAAGTCATTAAAATGCTGAGTGGCAGCTATCAAGGTATGTCATGCAGCCTTTTAACAACTGATGCAACAGTTATTAAACTAAATATTTTCTAATTAACAAATAATTATTTAATAATTAAAAGCTACGGGATCTCCCTGCAGTAGCTCCTTTGTGTAATGAAATGTATAATTTAGGAAAATAACCAAACATACTTTAAAGATTTTCAGTCACTTCTATCACATACAAATTTTGCTCTTCTACCAGTATCAACATCTTTCAAATAATGTTATAGTGATTGCATGTGCCCACTAGAGACTTCAAGTATGGCCATTAAGTGGAACTGTAATATTCCAAATAGGTGTGAGGAAATCACCATAACTATAATTGCTTTGGTTTTGTTGCATTTTCCTATTATCATTATTTCGGTCATTCTGTATTCTATAATATAATAAATTTATCCATGTCTGGAAAATTTGAGTATGGGTACTAAATAGCTGTGATCTGCATCCATACAAACTCTCTGTTCCCCCATTAACTGAAGGGCAACATGTCAATAAATTAAGCTATGGTATACAGAGAGTTGTTCACTCATTTGAGAATCCAATGTTCAGACACTTAGGTCAACCAAGACAAATTTCTGCATTTCTTTTCCCTTCTCACTCTTGAATAGACATTAAAATTTAAAAAGATTGCTCCAAACTCACCATTATTAAATAAACAAGCACCTAATTGTGACTAAATAGCTTATAGATAACAATGGACTTCCTGAAATCTATGATTATAAATTTGAAGTTCACTTCCCATCTTCAAGAAATTTGTATTTTGGTTGAACTCAGAATTCCTATGTGTTGAGAATTACAATTCCTGTGTGTTCAGAGTCCTGTAGTCTTAGATCTGTATGAAAAAAGTTACTTTTGCAGATTTTTCTGAGTCACAGAATCAGTATTATAACAGTGACTGCACAGCAATACTAATATTGTGATTGTAATATAGCTCTTCTTTATCATTAGTTAAATAGCATACAGAATTTAAGCAGACTATGATCAAAAGAAAATCTTCAAAGTAATTTTCTGTGCAACTGTTAGATAATGGTATTACACTACGACTTTCTCAAGGTTTAATCTTAGAATACGGAACATTCTATCAGAATATCACAAATTACTATGCACAGCCCATTTATAATTGACTTTATTTGATATACCTGACATTAATAAGCAGTATTACCTCCCCAAAAGCAAAGAAAGAGTTGGAAACAGACTTAAATATTATTCTGAATTCTCACCCTCACTATCCTAATCCTTAAATAATACTATCCTAGTTTAATTAAATAACTAGTTTAGTTAGAATTGGTCCAAAAAAACAAAGAATGCTTGAGAGAAAGCAAACAAATTATGTGTCCAGGGACAAACTAAAGAACTTAAATATTCAGAGACTATGAAATACATTAAAATAGATTGCAAGTGAACAGTCAGTAATAAAGGGAAAACATGTTAAATGCCAAGTGCAAGCAATCACAAAAGGGCAAGGACTGCTTAGTGCATGCTCTTCAGAGCTCAGATCCTGCTATGCAGCACAAGAGAGAACACATCAATGTCAAGAATTATAACCCTCTCCCTGACCTCCTTCCACTTACTGCCTGCTAAACACTTGCTTGGCTCTGCTGTGGCATAAGACAAATAGGCCTCACTTCCATAATTATATACATGCCTACGATTAACTCAAATTCCCTTTAAATATCCTTGTCATTGCTGGCAGAAAGAAAATTCTTGCTGGCACATCTGACAATGTGAATGACCATTAGTGTCCATTTCAGAAAGCTGCAAAATGAACAACACAAGTTATCTCTTGACAGCCTCAACAAAAGTCATCAGACTTTCTTGTTTGAATCCCTTTCACCCTTAACTGTGTCTAAATGTGTCTAACTGAAACATATTGTTCTTTATTATATTATAAACATCAAGCTGGAGCAAATTGTTCTTTCCATTTTTATGATGGTGTATATCAAAACCTAAGCTGTCCCTAACAAAACTGCATGCTTCAGACACCAGCCTAGAAAATGGATGTAGCTCAGCGAATTACTGCAAAAAAAGGAAGATTCATATCAACAGCTAGTAAGTTGTATAGATATACTGATATGAATAGGACCTGCTAAATTACAAATTGATTTTTTTTTAATTCACCCCTGCTTTAACTAAAGGAAAGATGATTGCTGCACTGAAGGGCTACATTAAATATTTAATTGCATTAAACATGTTAATCTGTACCTACAAAGCCCAATATGGTACTTGGAAGAATTACATTTCCTTCTCTGATAGTCTTATTTTTATCTTTGAATTTATTAGAGATCTTTATGATAAAGAAGTACTATAAAAGTTACTCATTGTTCTCTAGTCCCCTTACCAGTGAATTCAGTATTTCAGCTCCTTAGAACATTTGTCTCTTGAAAATAATCAATACAGAAGCTTCAGAAAAGGAAACAAGAACTAAAAAAATCATGTTTCTGCAATCAGTTTAACACCTACAAGGCATCTGAAATAAAAAGAAACACTGGCACATGATGGGTCTCAACAATACTTACAAACACTGTTACTGCAAACTGAGGGAACGATGGGATTGGGAGTAGCCCTGCAGAGAATGACTTGGGGATACTGGTGGATGAAAAGCTGAACGAGAGCAAGCAATGTGTGCTCAGAGCACAAAAGGCCAACCACATCCTGGGTTGCATCAAAAGAAGAATGGCTGGCAAGTTGAGGGAGGTGATTTTCCCTCCACTCCACTCTAGTGACACCCCACCTGGAGTACTGTGTTCAGCTCTGCAGCCCTCGGCACAACAAGGACATGCCCCTGCAGGAGTGTATCCAGAGGAGAGCCACAAAAATGATCAGAGGGCTGGAGCATCTCTCCTGTGAAGAAAGGCTGAGAGAGTTGGGATTGTTCAGCCTGGAGAAGAGAAGGCTTCAGGGAGACCTTCTTGAGGCTTTTCAATACTTAAGGCCAGAGAGATGAGAAAGATGGGGACATCCTTTTTAGCACAGCCTGTTACAACAGATCGAGGGTAATAGTTTTAAACCAAAAAAAAAAAAGGTAGATTTAGACTATGTATAATGAATACTTTTTTTACAATGAAGGTGCTGAAACACTGAAACAGGTTTCACAAAGAGGCAACAGATGTCCCATCCCTAGAAATCTTCAAGGTCACACTGGATGTGGTTCTCAGAAACCTGATCTAGTTAAAGAAGTCCCTGCTCACTGAAGAGTGTTTGGACTAGATGACCCTTAAAGATCCCTTCTAACCCAAACTGTGCTATGATTCTGTGATTCAGCTCTCCTCAAAATGTACATGTTAAAGACAGGTCTCTGTCCTTACAACAGTGGCGTGTTCTTCATAGATCTGATCTTAGGCCTCTACTAGATTTTTATGAAATGTTTAAATATAAGCTGAACCTGAAATATTGACTCTTCTGGTAATATTGATAAAAACCCTGCCACAGCTGCTTAGTTTGTCTTACTAAGTAGAACAGGCCTAAAAACAGTTACTGATGACCCCCACTAAGACTACTCAGACATTCAAATTTCTCCAAGAAGATGGACGAATTGAAATGAGGCCTTCTACACTACAGCTCAATGTTAGAGTTGCAAAGCATTTAAAGACTATGAATCTAGCCCTCCTTTGCTTTCCCCAAAAGTATCTGAGTCAGTTGCCAAGGGGACATGCTCCAGAGCTGGCCCAGTGAGTAATACATCTATGGTGAGGGATTCTCCTGAGGTGTTCCTTTGTGAGGAAAACACCAGGGGAGCAGAGAGACCCTCCGTGAGATGGCAGGTCTCACTGGAGAGGCTCATGAGGCCTGGTCTTGGCCATGACAAAGACAACCATGCCTATAAAAGAAGCTCTTGGGGACTGAAAGGAAGGGCACACAGGAAAGTGCTGAGAGCTATGCCAGCTCTGACCAGTGAGAGATGGCTTCCACTCAGCATGACCTCTCGTAGCTCTGCACCCACCACAACTAACAGAGCTTCTCAGATGGAGGTCCTGTGGGAACATGCAGCTGCCCAGGCATCAGGCTGCAGGCTGTGCCCAGCTCTTGAACCAATACAGGGTCGAAGCACTGAGCACAACTGTAGGACCTGTGCCAGGTAGGAGAAGTCTCACTAAGCCACTTTCCATCGTTCATCAGCAGTGCTGGAGAACTGGGGAGATTCCATTGGACTGCAGTATTTTGAGACATTAATACTGGAATGCATACAATACAAAAACAATTTTCAGAAAATTCTTCAACGTCCTTTGTAAGAAAATAGAGCATGTTCATATTAAAAAATTAAGGAGGATTTATTTTGTGAACTTCATCAATGCATTCATCAGACTGTTAAACCATCATCACATTATTCTTTTAAAGAGTAAAATATTCTCAGCAGTACCCATTTCCAGTTAAAAGCAATATATTCTAAATTTAGTATTTTTATACAGTATTTAAAGGTTTTGAGAAAGGTAGCAAAATACAGATACATGTTTGAGTAAAATATGATTATGTGAAGTAATCCACTGTTTATAAGACCATACTTCTGTATTTTAGAACCAAGCTGCTCACAAAGCATATATAAAAAGTTGATATATAGCAGAATTTGCCATTTAACAGGTTATTCTGCTTACACCACCAGTGATTTACCAAGATAACTGTAGTGTTTTCTTGTAACTCTGGGATTAGATTTTTCTTTCAAATTACACCAATTTGTTGAGGGAAAAGAATTTGAAGGAAAGAACATGAAGGAATAAATAAACATATGCACATATAAAATGGAAAATACTGTGTTACCTGTTCTGGTTTAACTACTTCCAAGCAATGAAACTAACTCTTACTTTTTTTTTTTTGGTTACCTAAATTTTAGAACTTAGCTGAAATAAACTGAAAAAGAAACCCCACACCATAATTAAGCCTCACATTTTTAAAACATGGTTCTCAACTGTCAGGTTGATTTCTTATACACTGCTAATTTGTGAAAGCTGGTTTTCAGCAATTTCAAATGTCAGTTCACTTAAGATTTGAGTTTAACAGATATCACTTATATAAGGTTCATACTGAGTAGATTTTGGTAGTCAGGAAAGAAAAAAAAAATAGTGATATAAATTATCTCTTTCTTATTCCATATGCATGCTTTTCCCTCAGAAAGTTTAAAAAAACAAGAAGTCTTACTTTTGTATTCCAGGTGAAAACCAGCTGCTGCCACACTAATGTCAGAGTGAAAATGGAGGTAAAGTTGATTTGAGGTGCTATTCAACAATGCTGGCACAGTTGTACCTGGAAAAAGAAAAATTATGGAATAAACTGTAGAAAGCTGATATATCAGAATTTTATAATGAAAGGACATAACCAGGACTGAATCAGACAGGCTCATTTTCTTCTCATTACATACATGGAAATATCAAACATGCTATGTTCTGCCTTGTTTTTACCAGAAGCTGCAAGAATATTTTTATGACAATTCATGATACTGAGAGGCCATGTAAGTCAAATCAAACAAGACCCCATTATGTTCACATGAAACTTTATTGACTTGAATAGAAAAAGAGAGGCATAAACAGAAAAAAACCCCAACATCAACCCAACCCATATAAGTAAATATTTGTTTATGATGGCAAGCTCAACTGCCATTTGACTTTTTTTCCATCCTTGGGGGACTCCACTAGTCACAGGCCTCCAGCCAGACTCAGCTCCACTGACCACAACTCTCTGGGCTCTGTCCTTTAGCCAATTCCCAGTCCACCTCTGTCTTATAAGAAAGAAGTAAAATGTGCTGATGTACACATGAAACAACAAACTCTGTGGTTACGTCCCAGTTGTAGTAATTTTTTTTGTTTTCTAAGTGAGTTTGGATGAATACTGAATGCTTTACCTTTTTCCTGAGAGGTAGGTTAACGAGGATAAATTAAGTCAGATCTATCAAAAGAAGCTCCTTGAATGTTAGTAACAATTCATATCATTTTAACTTCTCTATGGGAGAAGTAGGTAAGATAAAAGAAATATTTTTTTGAATGTATTATCATCTAGATCCCACTATTCAAAGCTAAATATTTTTGTACTGTATTTTCTTCTGAAAACTTATCTTTGCATTTGAATATTGACAAGTCTACAGCACCAGAAATCTCCTTCCCAAAGTAAGAAATTTTCATAATCATGTAATGAACAATGGAAGAAAAATAAAATCCTTGTCTGTATGTCTGAGTAAAGAAAGTCATGTTCTCTCACACACCCATTTACAGAACTGTATGTTTCAATCATGGCAAATCCTCACCTGAAAAGCTCCCAAGACGTGGTGCTGTCATATCTCCACCATCATATATTTCAAGAGAGTCCCAATTATGCTCAGTAGCAAAGCTGATGACCTGGATCTGTAAAACACCAACAGAGCTTTCTAAACCAACTAGCCATATGTATTTCTAAATGTTTTAGAAACAACAAAATAAGAAGATGCCCCAAAGAAAATATAAATAAGCAGATCTGATTTTACATTTGTTGTTTGTTTTTTTGCATTCTATACAAATATATCTCTCTCGCTATATATATATTTATATATTGTTTAATAAAACTAAGCAAAGAACAATACTGAGTAAAACAAAGCACAAACACATCAAGTACCCAAAACAACGATCTTACTGATTGCTATTTGCTGACACTTCTAGAGAAATATACAATTATTCTTTAAACCAAATAACCAAGTACTTAGTATTCCATGCTTGACAGAATATAGACTTGCCTGAATACCTGATCCCTCGGTCACTATGATTTTCCACACACAATTCAAGCTGTTACCATAAGGCTCAGGGTAACCTGGTGAAAGAATAGTGCCTCTCCGCTCAGTAAAATTCCCACTGCATGGCACTGCAAGAAAGTATTCTCATGAATAATGACAAAACCTAAACCACTTCAGAGAACAGAGAAGTAGTGATAATTTTATTAATCCAATGATAAATCTGTTTTGTAACATACACACATAGACAAGAAACAATGATCTGAAATTAAAAGCAAAATAATCTAAATTATATGAATAACATCAATAAGTTATAACCCACATGAATAAACAGTTCAGAAGTGAACTGTTCATTTTAAGTATGTGGAGCCTAGAACAGCTTATCAACACAGCCTGATCAGGTCTTATCTGAGAGTAACAATAAACTATAAAGACATAACATTAGACACAATCATGATGGACAGAAATCATGTGAACTTCCCCAAAGCCTAATATAGTTCCAATATTAGATCTAGCTAGTAAAGCAGTATGATATATTTAATATTTTTACTGTACACAAAATTGCTTCTTTAAGGTAAGAGAACAGAATTAAACTGAACAAAAAAAAAAAACAAACAAACCAGAATACAAAGAAAACAGGACACCTGTATTTATTCTTAGAACACTCTAGTGAATTATAGAGTAAATTTTAATGAATAGAATTGACTTTTGGATGGAAATCCAAGGAGGGAGAGAAGAAAACATTTCAATGTTTACAAACAAAAAACTGAAGTGCTAAACACTATCCCAATGCAGGTATATTGACAGACAGAAAAAAAAACCTGCTACACTTGGCAATGCTATCACTATTCAATGTACGCTATGCTTCCACTTGAAAAAAAAAAGGGAGAAATAAAACAGGTAAAGACACTTCTGGAGAATTCAATTCTGTCCCATATTTCAATCTGTAGATGATTCATGAAAATAATGAATGTTCAAGAAAATGTGCATCACACTTGTTCATATAATGTAAGTCATTATATGAAACACTATACTGCCTACCAACCAGCTGGTACTCAATTACCTTTTGATATGAAAAACTGCTCTTTTAAATTGGGCATGACTGATATTAATCGAAGGAGAGTGCCTAGATGTATTAAATACTATTTTCTGAAACAGTTCCTGAATTCTGATTCAGACACATGTGTGACAGAACAGATGAGTTAAATGGGATTGCTTACCTACACAGCTTGGTACTGTGTCATTCCACTGAGCTAAGGCATTAGGTACAGACTGACACTGGATAGCTTTGGAGCCTTGCAGCAGATAGCCAGGGCTACATTCAAACCGGACAACAGAGCCTGCTGAAAACTCAGACCCAATTCTCCTTCCATATCTAGGCTCTGGAACTGAGCTACACTGTGTATCACTTGTGCGTGGAACAGCTGCATAAAGACACAAATAAGAAAAAAATATATGCCATAAATCCAAATGACAGTCACCATCTTAAAAAAAATAGACCACTGAAAATGTTCATTGTTTCTTGTAGGACAGAGGTTAATTGCCTTAGTTCCTTTTACTTGTTCTGCTCCTGTGTTCTCTAAGAAGGCTTTTACGACTGGCAGCCACAAACATCCATAGCTAGAGTTACATTAGCAGGAAACACTCAATGGCTGGCATCTGAGGAGGACTCTGTTCTGCCTTTGATCCCATCCATGTGTTCCTGAATCCAGAATTCAGCTCCTGAATCCAATTTCCATCTGCTCTGGAGTCCAGTGTGGGAATTCCCCAGTGCCTGCTCTGGGTGGTTGGGTTTGATATTACATTTGTATAGAATTGCATATATTTAATTTTATTCTTATTATTTTCAATAAAGCTGTTTCAGTTTTCTACTCCATAAGTCTCTCTACCTTATTCCCTTTCTCTTCCCCTTTGAGAGGGAGAAGTGCTAATATAGGGTTTTGTCATTTGTCTAGTGGCTGGCCCAGTCCTAACCCTAGACTCAAGTCCATGGGTCCATAGAGGATTCACCACAGACAGCTACCATTATGAAACCATCAGAAGTCCCTGATGGCTGCAGAAAGGTAAAGATTACACTCATATTTAGAGAAAGACTTTAAGAGCTAAGTCTAATTCAAAATAATACACTGGGTGAGACTGCAACCAGTGTCTTCCTCCAAAAGCAGATGTGTTTACCTTGGTAAACAAAGTGGAACCCTCTGGCTGATGCCCCACTCTTTGCACTGAACCGCAGAAGGATTTGATTAGATGTAGCCAAAGGCAATGTCTCTCCTACAAATGAAAACAGAAAATTAAATGAACAACATAAATTAAATATGCAAAACAGAAACAAGTTACAACTGTTCAGTATGTAATCAAATATATTGTTAAATTATATGGTTTTATGTTTTCCTTGGCTTTAAATTTTCCTCTATAGTTAAAGAAAAATATAAATAACAGTGTATAAAACTAAATTTATCATTGTAAGCTTGAAACTTGGCAGAATAAAAAGACTTCATGATTCAACAATATAAACTTTCTGGCATTTACTGCAGCTGGTGGAACTAGAGCTCCAATAAACTACTTGTCTGGGGAACCTTATTGCCATCTGGGGCCAGAAGCATTAGAAGAATTTTTGGTTAACTTTTTTCAGTGACTGAGAGCTTTACCTTGACTTGCAAAAACACAAAAGTATTCTTAAAATACCACAGGGGATTTCAAAACGAAAATTGAAATAAGATCAGATCCATGACTTGTTTTATATTGTTGCTTCAATAAAATATATGGTCACACACAGACTACATTACATATTAATTTTCTAATAGCTTTTGAGATATTATATATTTTTCTGAGGATTAATAAAGAACTTGAATACAGTTTATTGCCTCTCCTGAGACATCTATCTACAGTCATGATAAAGAGTTTATTTATGAATCACTACAGGCAAAATTGCAGTGCTTTATACAGTGCAAGGATGCCACTCCCTATGACAACTGTTTTTATTCTCATTGGATTACAGTAACCCATATCTTAGGAAATCCTACTGAAATGATTGATAATGCACTAATTTAAAATATTTTGAACAACTAGGTAAGTAAGATATATAGTTTTATTACTTAGATTAATTTCATATTATTGTAACTAGCGATTCCACATAAACCAATGTAAATCAGATACATCACAAATAACAAATAGAAATCACAGGTTTAAATTCCCTTCATTATTTTCAAATGTCTGCTATGAAAGCACAATATTTTAAACTTTGTTATATTTTTGATGTGGTAAGATTGGACGCTTGGATGACCTGTCTCAATTTTAACCATTAAAAAGCAAATATTGTATGTTGCATTTGAATTTTTAACAGTATTTAATCAAATTTTAACATTTATTTGTGAACTCATTGTGACACAGATAGTGAGAATTCATGAGAGGAAAATGATGAGTTGAATTTTTTCAAATATACAATGTTTTTTATAAATCAAATAGATATGTTACATTATTTTAGTATCAAATTACTCAGTGAAAACCAAGACTCCATGAAAAGCCCTGGATTGCCAAAGTTTTAAACTTACATATAAGTTCTTCTAAAGACTAGGACTCCATTACAAAATACATTAATATCTTCAGGAGTATATTTATATATTATCCACTTGAGATGAAGATAATAATGATGTATACATACATTGAAAATTCTGGCCATGCTGAAATCCATAGAAGTTTAATTATTAATTCACAGGGTTGACATTTTGCTATAGTTACCTGAATGCAACAGCTGGTCTGCTTTTAGTCTAAGTACATGTTTGCATACAGATAATTGCATTTTGTGAATACAAGTAATTTTTGTTTAAATTAGGCATTCAGAAAATGTAGATGTATAATTCACAGAGTTTAGGGGCAGAGAAGATAATTGTACCATCCAATCTGTCCTTTTACATAAAGATCTGAGAATTTCATTCAATTATTTCTGCTCTCATCCCAGTGATCAGTTCTTGCCTAAACCATATGTTTTGGAAGAACATCTTGATTCAAAGATTTACAAGGGTCTTCATTTGCCTTGGCATCCTGTTCCAAATATGTAAGTATATATTTCTAAATTAAATTACTAAAATTATTACTTTTTTTTTCCCGTTATGACCTATGTAAGTAATGTATACTTTTTTTTACTTACCCGAGTGAGATCCAGACAGTGAACTAAGAAGTCTAGCCTGAGAGTTTTCTCCATCAAATAATTCTGCCACATCATTCAAAGCTGTCTGAAAATAGGCAAATTGTCCAAACACAACTATATTAAAAAAAAAAGGAAAAAATAGAAATAAAAATTAAAAGAGCTAAGACAAAACAAGAACCTAAACCAAATTTATTCAGATATTTTTCCTTGTCTTAGTTACCAGTAGATTCCCGCATGAATCCTTTCAAAGTTAATTTATTGCCCACCATGATAAAACACCAGCATTAAACATAAAGAAATAATGAAAAGTATGTCAGACACTTATTACTTATTTTTTGTTTTTAAAATAAGATAATTAAATAACTCTTTCCCCAAAAGTGTTATTTTTCTTTATCAACTGATTTTACTTTGCAGAGAGCTTGCATGATTATCCTATGATGATGAATGATGTAACCAGTGAGAGCATTCAGGATATTCTTAGATAGCAGACAAATAGCTTAACTGAAGTCCATTTATTTATTTTAGGGAGAAGTAAAAGTTCAAAACCCTATAATCGGTTCCTGTGTCAAGAATATATTTATTTTTTATAAGCAGTTTGCAATATATTGAAAATCTAAGGTCACTGCTACACATGAAGGGCATTTGAACAGTATAACATTGATTAATGACTGACACATCAGTAGAAGAAATTCTTACCAAATTCTTTAGGCACCGTTATTGAATAATGGCAAGTCTGTCCAGCAGTGTAATTATGAGGATAATTTGGTGATAAAACCACTCCCTGTGATCCAGTATACTGCCCTCCACATGGAGCTTGAAACAAACCAGAAAGAAACAGTTTATTTATTACATTTATCTATATTAATTCAGCCTGAAAATGAAACCCTAAAGATTACAAAGTGACAGTTCAGTGCTTTTGCTTTTCTTTGGTTTTCTGTAAAGACATACCTAATGGTTCTTTACACAGAATTACACAGAATTATTTTTGAGACCTTTGAGATCATCAAGTCCAGAATAAGAACTGACATGATGACACCTAGCTAGACAATGTCACTAAGTGCCTCATCCCATCTTTCCTTACCACCACTAGGGATGGTGATTTCACCACCTCCCTGGACAGGTCATTCCAGTGTCTAATGACCCTTTCCATAATGAAGTGCTTCCTAATATCTAATCTAAACCACCCCTGGCACAGCTTCAGGCCATGGCCTCTTATTCTGTCACTGGTTGCCTGGGAGAAGAGTCCAGTCCCACATGCCTACAACCACCTTTCAGGTAGCTGTAGAAAGTGATGAGGTCTCCCCTCAGTCTCCTCTTCTTCAGGCTGAACAGCCCCAGCTCCCTCAGCCTCTCCTCATAAAACTTATGGTAACATTTTTATTAAAATTACAATACATGGTAGCTTTTTTTTACTACAGCTATTCATAGAGGACTGGAGGTGCAAATAATTGAAATTGATTAGTTGAAAGAAACCATAAAAACAGAATTTATGTGAGGTTTTGTTTGTTTGATTTGAATTTGTAAACACGGTGTTAATAAAGCACTTATATATGTCTATATTTATATAGTATAAACACAGATAAATGTCTGTTTCTCTATGTAAAATTAAAACTCATTAAAAAAATGATACTGTATAAATAAATCCCACAACAGTTATAATGTCTTAGAGCAATAGATGTGTGGATAGCACCCTGCACAGAATGCCATGTATTCTGTTTTGTGAATGTATGCTTGAATTACCTTGATTTTCCTAACTTTCTAGATTATTATCAAAAGAGCATACAGATTATACATAAAAACGAAGTCTTTGAATTTGTATGTGTATAAAACAGAACAGGAGGAGTAAGAGGAACTCTACAGCTACAGAAGCTAGAAAGGATACTTAAGGACAGTGGAGTCCCAAACTTCAAAACTAGTCAGGCATTATACAAGTACAGAAATTCTACACGTATTATGAGGAAAAAAAGAATAATGAATGTGTGATATGATCCTTCCATGTATGGGTGGTGGATGTGCCATGCTAAAGGTGGGTTTACCAGGGTAGGTTTAACAATAAGACCAACTACCTGGAGTCCCAGGCCTCCAAGACCACAGATGAAGTCTGGAGGGAGGAAGTTTTTACCTCAGTTGAAGAGGCTTGGGTTAGAGATCAGCTGAGCAAACTGGACATCCACAAGTCCATGGGCCTTGAAGGGATACACCCACAAGTTATGAGGGAGATGGCAGAGGTTATTGCCAGGACCCACCACATAATCTTTGAGAGGTCCTGGAGATCAGGAGAAGTGCCTGAGGACTGGAGAAAGGCCAATGTCATCCCGATCTTTAAAAAGGACAAAAAAGGAGAACCCGGGTAACCATGGGCCGGTCAGCCTCACCTCCATCCCTGGAAAGGTGATGGAACAGCTTGTCCTTGCTGCCACCTCTAATCATGTGGAGGAAAGGAGGTTTATGACAAGTAGTCAACATGGATTCCATAAGGGGAAGTCATGCTTGACTAATCTGATAGCCTTTTATGATGACACAAGTAGTTGGATAGATGGGGGAGGGCAGTGGATGTGATATTCCTTGACTTCAGCAAGGCTTTCGATACTGTCTCCATGGTATCCTCACAGACAAGCTTAAGAAGTGTGGATTGAGTGATAGTGCAGTGAGGTGGATTGGGAACTGGCTGAAGGAGAGAGCCCAGAGAGTTGTGGTCAGTGGAGCTGAGTCTGGCTGGAGGCCTGTGACTAGTGGCGTCCCTCAAGGGTCAATAGTGGGTACAAAATTATTCAATATATTCATCAATGGCCTGGACAAAGGGATAGAGTCCACCCTCAGCAAGTTTGCTGATGACACCAAACTGGGAGGAGTGGCTGACACAGCAGCAGGCTGTGCTGCCATCCAGA
>JANHGL010021693.1:0-41286 GCA_024611195.1 Ceyx melanurus
GTGAGGATCCCATGGGAGACAGTATCAAAAGCCTTGCTGAAGTCAAGAAATACCACATCCACTGCCCTCCCCTCATCCACCCATCTACTTATATCATCATAAAAGGCTATCAGATTAGACAAGCATGATTTCCCCTTACGGAATCCATGCTGACTACTTCACTACACTGTCTATAAAAGGAAGAAATGACCAAGAAGATGCTTCACTCTTCTTACCTAACTTGAACATACAGCTTCTTTCATTGCCCTGAGCAAAAGTCAAGGCCATACACAACCGGCCATTGATCTGCAGAAGCCCCAGTTTGGATGTGGAATAAAAGTAACTGCAAACAGTCTTGGGAAAAATGCAGTTCTGTGCTGGGACACTTAGGGGCAGAGACTGGAGGGAAATTGGGCAAAGTTAAGGACCTAATTTGGCCACCCTTAGGGAGATTTCTACACCATGCCCTGACAGGCTACCACTTCAGGATAAAATGGTTCTTCAAATGTGGCTGGTCTGTCCTCCTGGTCTATGCTGTGTTTCATAGACTTAACAGGACTGAATTTATCAGTTGGTAGGTACTAGTGTAAGGTTTTGTCTCTGGTGGCATGACTGGTGCCTGAGAGCATCTGCAAAGTTTAATGAACTGCAGCTGCCTCTGGTCCAGTCCCAGCTACCACATGTTTGCTTTGCTGGTGTAAATAATCTACCACTTTGTCCACCTGAGCAGGTAAGAACATATTTTACTTCCACAATACCCATGTATTTCCCATGCTATATTTTATGAAGGCTGGAAGTGTACGTATTGAAGAAGCTGTTGGTGTGCAAGGGGAAGAGGCAATGTGAAGATACAGACCCTCATGAATTCCACACTGTTGTCCAAGGGAGTTTCACGTCGAAAAAGCAGCAGAAAGTTCTCATCATCCGGCAAGATCATATTTGCAAGCTGGAAAAACAAACAAACAAACAAAGCAACACAAAATCCACACATTAAAAAAGCCAAAAACAAACCAAAACCCCCCAAAACTACAAACCCGAACCATGAAAGTAAAAGAAGTAAATAAAAGGGAAAAAAGTTTGGGCAGTAGCTGACCCAGTGTGGGACATATAAGCTGGCCATATTGTTGTCTTGGAAATAAAATTCAGACCAAGAAATCTGGTTATTGTAGTACTCCATGAGTCACCTCCTCCTCACCCATGCTCTATCTTCCATATCTCCCAAGTCTGCTATAGGGCCTAATCATAGAATGGTTTCTTTAGGAAGGACCTTCAAAGTTCAGCTAGTCCAACAGTCCTGCAATGAGCAGGGACATGTTTAACTAGATTGCTGAAAGTCCCACCCAAACTGAACTGGAATGCATCTACCACACCTCTGGGCAACCTGTTCCAGCATTTCAACACCCTCACTGTAAAAAATTTCATCCTTATATCTAGTCTGAACCTACCCTCTTTAGTTTAAAAGCATTACTCCTTTTCCTACGGCTACAGGCCTACTAAAAAAATCTGTCCTAATTCTTTATCCTTCTATAAAAGAAATCCTGGGCTGGGGTTGGAGTGAGATACCTCTTGGATTTGCAAGCGTCCATCTGTGGTGACATCATAGGCAGACATGAATTGCTCCTTCATCCTCTGAACTTCTTCTTCTGTGATGGTGCTCTGCCATGGGGAAAACAACATACACACGGAAATTGCTGAGGGCACTAGAAGAGTCTCTGGGAGGAAATCTCTCCCCATTCACAGATAACCACTGGGATCACTGCATCCTTATGGTCTGGGACAATGTTTCTAAAAATCCACAAACACCACCATGGATATATATTTATTTTTTTTTTAATAAATCCTATGCACAGCTTTGTAGCAGCTAAGCACAGTTTCCCCTCAGTTTTTGCATACAGAAAAAAGAAAGAGCTATAGAGATGCTCACATTTAGCATCAGTCAACACTATAATGAAGAGGATTCCCTGACACAGCCTGAAAAACATAACTGAACTAGGACCTGACTCCAGTTTTGTTCAGGCTTAGGCTGAGGAAGAGTGTGGATGCTGCGGGAGCAAGTGCTTGGCAAGAAAAGGTCCTGTAGCAGAATCCTGACACTGTCTTCCTGAGGCTCATTTAAAGGAAAAAATACTCCAACCCTCTGCTTAATTTCCATGAAATATGACCTTCCTTGTACTATAAAGATGATGGGAGCTAGCCTGGAATGGAGAGATGCTTTAACCCCTTTTCAGATTGCTTTGTATAAGTTGTGAAGTTTCAGCTGCCCTGGTCACTCAGAGGTTGGATGCTGTGTGTTTTCCAAGAGGTGCTGCATGTTCTCATTGTCCAGTGAAGGAAGAAATCCTTGATCATGAGCAGAAGGCCATGTCATTTTTGTTCTCATAAAAGTACACATTTTAAAATATTGTTGTGGCTTTGTCCATATATTTCTCAGGGTTAAAAGAGTAAATTTCTTACTATGGTTGCTCTTCCACAGAGTTTTGGAGAGAGAATTTTTTATGCTTCAAGTTGCCATAACAAATGAATTTTCTGCTTTCCCCTTTCCATGTCCAGTCTCCATCTTCCCTTTTGTGAAAACCCTTCAGAAATATTTAGCATCACAAAAGTAATCTGTTTTTTAATGCTGTTTGTAATAATGGAGAGGACATGCTCACATATTTTTTTTTTAATCTCCACAGAATTTAATTTCTTTGTCATGGCTGGTTATGACTCTTTGGAAACCTGGCTGTAATCTATCTTCTTTGTTAACTCATTCCTTTTCTATCATCACACTTTTTGCCTCATGCTGTCTAATTAGATTTTTGCTCCTTAAGGAATCCATGTGCTTGGCAGCAGCTTGCCTTGATGAAAACACAACTATAAGTCATTTGTTTTGGGGGCTAAAAAGCGTGGAGCACTGTGGAGATTTTCCTACTTGATGAGAGGGGATGTCTCATTTAATTTCTGCTGATTGAGCTAGTCTTGTCATAAATTGAATTTTTTTTCCTACTTGACATGATTTTTGGAAGCAAGCCAGTATATTGATAAGGGTATAAAAAGCAAGAAGAAACCAAATGTAAGTGATTATTTTAGCCTGTCTCTTAAGAAAAAAAAAAAAAAAAGACGAGGCCTATCTAAAAAGACGAGGCCTCTCTAAAAAGATGAGGTCTATCTAAAAATTCTGGCTTGAGCACATGTTTATCCTAACAACATTTCAGCCAAATTTGATAGAAGAGTAAAGGGTCCCAGAGATATCAAGTTCCTACAAGATCTAAAAAAATAAATTAAGTCTGCCAAGAAGGCTAGTTGGAAAACAAACTCAACAACTATTACTGTGCCAAAAGCCACACAGTACAGGCAGGAGGCCAGCAAAGACCAGATGAAACATCAGTAACGTACACTATGACCTTAGAAGAAGAACCTCTTTTTGGCCAAACATTTCTTTAAATCTTGTAAGGATATCCGGAGAAGAGAGAAGAGGAAGAAGAGAAAAAGAAAGAGAAGAAAGAGAAATAGAAGAAAGAAGAGAGGAGAGGAGAGGAGAGGAGAGGAGAGGAGAGGAGAGGAGAGGAGAGGAGAGGAGAGGAGAGAACTAATTCAGTTGGAAGGAACTTACAACAACCATCTAGTCCAGTTCCCTGACCACTTCAGGACTGACTAAAAGTTAAAGTATGTTATTAAGGCCATTGTCCAAATGTCCATTGCTGGAGGAGGAGAGAAAAAGAAGAATCTGGAATTTATTTTGGTTTATTGTAGGTGTACCTCTGTGGCAAAGTTTTCCCTTCCCACAATGCCCCAAATTCTTGTTGGTTCAATGAAATGTGATTAATTAGTCTCCCTCACTGGATGATATTTCTCATTTTCTTCCTCCCTCAGAGCCATCAAGAGCTGTGCCTCACAGCTTCCCAATGGGCTCCCTTTTGCATTGTTTTCCCAGCTGCTCCCATCCCCTGGCATTTACTGTCAGCTGGGGATGCTGCAGAATAGCTGGGAGGAAAAACAGAGCTGAAAGACTACAGTGGTCATTAAGAAAAATAACAGCTTAGAGAACGCAGGCTGGAAAAATATAATTATGAAGCCATTCGCTATTCAAGCAGAGACAACTTCCGGTGATGATAACATTATTTATCACTTGTATAGCACTTCAGACACAGTCACTAATTAATCCTTGTGAAACAGGTTGAAGTTATGCCAGTGTATTACTGTGTGCCCCTTTTGCTGTGCAAGGAATCAGAGACATTAAGAGCCCAAAGAAGTAAAGGTCAAAAAGAGAACTAAAGCAGAGATGCTCAATCCCAGCTCGCTGCTTGTATCACAAAGGACACTTTCTTTCTCAAGATGGTGAAAACTAGTGCAAAGGGAATCCTTTACCCTTCCCAAGATAACCACAAGCCTGTACAACATAAATCATGTGAAAAGGAGAAAAATGCCTTAATGTTATTAGGCAAATGAATTGTATAAAGGTGGTAGAGACTTCTGCTTAATTCAGTGCTACAGGTGATCCCCACACCCAGGAGAGCTGGGCAGGGGACTGCTCCCAGCTTCCCAGGGAAAAGCCCTCCACGGGTTTCTGTCACCAAGGGCGACTGCTCTTCCTGCTGCTTGCAGGACAGGAGACCGTTTTGTCCCTGCACAACCATGAGGGACCAAAACCAGACTGCTGGCAAAGGGGAACAAGGCCACACATCATCTAGCATTCAGGGTAATACTACTTGAGCAGAAATACTGCCAAAATTAGGCAAGAACACTGGGGGAGATAAACCAAAACCGCTTGAGAGACTGTTTGAGCACCCTGGTTAGTGAGCACTGTCTTCCAGAACTACCCTCTTTCTTCTAGTTAACAGAGAGAGAGGCAATTGGTTCTTTCTTCAATTTGTGTTAGTTTTTCTGATAATGACTAGATAAGAGTGCTGGTTTAAGCTATAACACCCTCATTTTGCATGTTCTCTGTGTTGATATTTAATACAGTATAATAGAGTTCACAGTGATATCAGCAAAACCTCAAAAACTTCTGTAACACATCAGGTTTGTGAGCCAGCTAGTGTGATGCTGTTTCTAAAATCTCACACGAGGGCAGCTACGGGCTAGAGTGGGGCCTGAAGTTTCTTCTTGACCTTTCATTAGTAGGATGCCTGCAGCATGAGATCCCCAACTAGATCTTAGTTTTATCACCAGCTATAGCTCATTCTAGAGAGCCCCACTTGGAGGTTCCTTGCTTCAGTGATCTAGTGCAGGATTGAGCTTTGTGGCCTCACTTTAAGCCTCTCCTTCACCATCTCACATTTGCTGTCCCTTGGTTTGTTGGAGTGTGCTTTGCACTGGTGTTGCAGTACCCCAAAACTAGCAGTTCCCATTCATCTATTGTTCCTGGGTAAACGATCATAAGCTTTTCAATTTCTTTTAAGAACATTTTTTTCTGTGTCTCTAACAATTAATAACACTTACTGTTGATTTTTAAAATTATTATTATTTGCTTTAAAGTCTTTTTATATGCCTATCCATGCTCTGGAGAGACATTTCTACAGAAACTGCCAATATTGAATACAAATTTACTTGCAAATCCAATAAAAACTTGCTTGAAAAATTATTCACAGCTTTTTTTTTCTTTTGTAGATCTAAAGATCCAAGAATCCTTACAATGTCTTGTAAGTATAATTCTGATTTTACTCTCTATACTCATGAATCTATGCCTTTTATCAGCTACCTTTTCCTTTTTTGTTACTTTTTGCTTAAAGCAATTGTTTCATCTGTTTTTTTGGCAGACTCTTTCCTTCCATTTGTAAGGTTACTCTCTTTCTTTTCTTGGTTGGGCACACGCTGAGTAACAAAAATATTAAACTCATCATCAGAATATATTCTTTAGGTACAGTGTGAGCTTCTGACCTGAGTGGTGGGATTTCTGTGTTGGTGGTGACAGTCAAAGGAATTGGAAGAAATATGAGCGGGAACTAAGGAAACCAGCCCCTGCAAATTGTTTTGCAACTTCTGGTAGAACAGACATGTAGAGAGTGAGAGAAATGCTGCCAAAACCAGGAAAGGAAACCAGGGAAGAAACCCAGAAACACTTGAGAGATGGACATTGACCTTACGAGCAGATAATGGAATTTTTTTTGGCTTCTAGCCATTTTAGGTGATACAGATATATGTCTTCCTAAGCACCATTTAAAATGAATAGCACTATATTTGTTAAAAATTGATCTTGTAGTCACTCGAATAACCCATTACAGTTGTCCTCCCCCTCCCCTTGCCAGACTGTGTGCTGGTGTTTTTTCATCTGTTTGTATTCCAGGGCAATAAATGACTTTCCACACTTCCAACCAGCCCCTTCAGCTGTGCCAACTTCAGTCTAACCTTGACAGCAGCTACTGGGCTGAAAACAACCGATCAAACTTCTCCGGTGATTGCGCTTACTTTCATACCTGCTTAAATACCACTTTGTTGCCAAGGGACAAGCTTTTTCCCTCAGGGATTGCTGAGGAAGCTGGCAACCACAGAACAATGAATACAAATCATCTTTCAGCGTTAACGACCTTTTTGCTTGGACTTGATGCACAACGAAAGCCGTGAGGTACTTACCTCTGGTCCCAATTTCTCCCGGAGATGATGAAAAAAACTGTCGAGCTCTTTCCCTTCTATGTAACCATTGTCTGGAAAAAAAAACAACAACACAACACAACAAACTCAAATATATTAATAGTGAGGTGGCACTTCCTGAGCTCTGGGAGCCTTGCCACGGGCTGCATGCAGGGAGCCCAGAGCTTCACGGTAGGGGTCTCAGCCTGGGGACCCTGTCTGCCCACTCGGAGGGGTTCGGTTCCATTTGATCACTTCACGCCTGTGTGGGTACTGGGCACAGCGTTGGGGAGCTCCCTGAGGAGTTTTCCTTACAGGAAAGTCTTCAGGGAAAAAACCCCAACTTGGTGAAACTTGGCCACACCGTCAGGCACCCACTGGTGCAGCCTCCCATCCACTCGTGCAGTAGCCCGGGCACCCCACCCTGCCCGGGCTACTACCAGACGGGCACCCGCGCACACAGCACACACCCGCCTGGGGCTCCCCACGGGACTCCGTCCTCCCCTGAGCCCCTCTCCCCGTCCCCGCCGGCCCCCACTTGCCGTCGGCGTCGAATCTCCTCCAGGCGCCGAGGAAGGCGGCGGCGTCGAGCAGCCCCGCGGTGCCGCTCTCCATGGTGCTGCCGGCGGTGCCCGCCCCAAGCAGCCTCTGCCCGCGGCCTCCCGGCGCCTCCGGCTTTGAGGGCGGCGGCCCCGCCCCGGGGCGGCCCCGCGGGGGCGCTGAGGGGGGAAAGTGGATGGAGGAAAAGCTGGACCTGAAACCACCCATACCCTGGGCTGTGTCCGGAGTCCTCACCCCATGAAGACACAGACCTGTCGGAGTGAGTCCAGAGAGACTCACAGAAGTTATCAGGTGGCTGGGATCCCTCTGGTATGAAGAAAGGCCGATCGAGCTGGGGCTGTTCAGCCCAGAAAAGAGAAGGCTCTGGGGAGACCCTTTTGCAGCCTTTCCCCTAAAGGGAGTCTGTAAGAAAGATGGAGACGGTCTTTTATCAGAACCTGTTGCAACAGGACAATGGTTTTAAACTAAGAGAGGGGAGATTTAGACTAGATGACATTTTTTACAGTGACAGTCGTGAAAGACAGGCAAAAGTTGCCCAGAGAGGTGGTAGGTGCTACATCTCTGGAACCATTTAAGGTCACGTTGGATGAGGCTTTAAGCAATCTGCTCAAACTCAGCAACCACTCTGCCTTGGCTTAATTCCTTAAAGGAATAAATATTATTTACCCGATACTGTTAATAAAGTTTAAAAAGACGATTTTGCCAAAGTCAAGAGCAAAGTAAGGAGCATGTGGCCAACCTCCAGGCTGAGATAGCTTTGTAGAAAATCCTAATCAGGCAACTCTGACTAGGAAAACATGCATAAAAGTGCAGATTGCCGATTTGGAAACAGAAAAAGAAGCACCTGACAAATACTCTGTTCTTTGGGCCACAGCTGAAGTATTGGTGTCACACATTTGGGGTTCCATAATGAGAATAGGGAACTAAAAATGTCAGCACTGGATTTGTGGCATGACTTTGTCGCTCACCTTTTCAGAAGATTATTCCAATAGGTGCAGACACAGATTTTTAAAGGGAAAAAATCTTCCCTCCTCAACAGGCTGCAGCTGCCCTCAGTTTTGCACTGATGGGACACACCAAGGAAGCCACCACTGGCACCTGCCACTGTTTTGCAGGTAGAATGGGTCCTGCACAGGTCTTGCAGAAGGGCCAAGCCTTGGTGTAACCCGTTTTCCCTGCAGCCAGTTTGCCTCAGCACGTCGGGAGATGAGACTGTCAGCTGAGCTGCTGTGTGCAGCTGGGGCTGTGGAGGGTGGGGACAATGTGCTGCTGCCCAGCAAGGGGTCTGTGAGCCTCCCAGCAAAGGAAAATGCCAGGGAAGCAGATAAAAGACAAACTGAAAGGGAAACAAAGTGGAAATAACAGACTCGGTGAATCCCCTACTATTTGCCTGAAAATCAAGTCAGAGTTAATGCTGTCTGCTGCAGAAAAGAAATAGACCCTTCTTCTTGCCAACCCCACCTTCAGATGGGTGCAAGCTGCTTATTAGTGGCAGACCCAAACTCCCACCTTCCAATGCAGATGCCCTTCTCCCTCTGGCTTGCAAATCCCACGTCCCTGTGCCAGGCTGGGTGCAGGCTCTGTCCTTTCTGGCTCAGCTGGTGCAGGGCCTGGGGGTCTGGGGAATGCACAGAGGTGCACAGACAGTTGAGGCTTTGAGAGGAAAAGTTGACATTTTCCCCAGTCACTTGCTGCTTGATGCTACCCAGACAGGGGCTGCACTCTCAGTTACAGTTAATGACTTTCATTATTTCAGTCTTCTGCTAGAATTAGTGTAGTCTGAATAAAGTGGGGAGCTTTACAGGCTCCACAGGGCTCACTTACCCACCTAAGCATGTTGGATTGTCTCCAGAGGTGTAATACAGGCACAGTCCACCCACACCAGCACCCTTGGGTGTTGGTAAGCAGTACAGCTCTCTTGTGACCACAGGAACGCAGCCAAACAGGAGCAGAGCTTTCTGGCATTTTTCTAGAATATGTTTCTCAGTAGCTTTTTTTCCTATGCAACAGGAGAGAGAAATCATCTCTGCATTAATTAATTAATAAGCAGTAGCAACAAAAGCCTGTGCTGACGGCAGCTCCCAGATGAGTGTGGTGAGTGGCACAGATTTGTGACTAATGGGCCACATTAATTCCCAAATTGTCTCGTCTGGCTCTGGAGGAGGGGGAGGATTTAAGGCGATTGCTTTCCCATCTTAGGAAGCAGCTATTTACTGTCGTTACTGCACGCCTGGGAATACTTTAGAACACCCAAAATCTATCAGCCAGCTTTTAACCTTCTCTAGCAGGGAGTGAGAACTAGATCAGCAGACAGGGTGTGGAGCTGTCAAGTCCATGCCAGAGAGTGTCAGGCAGCCACAGCCCTTCTCCAGCCTTTCCTCACTACACACATCATTGGTGAAATTCTTCAAAAGCAAAACCTGAAAAGCTGATTTAGAAGCTAAAAAGGGCAGGGCAGCCCCCTAAAAGAGAACTACTTGCCTTTTTTTCCCCAAGGTATGTGCAGCTCTGACTGGGGATGCTGGTGCTAGGATAATTCCAGGACAGCATTTCTAAGAAGGTGACCAGGCTGCTGGGTTTAGCTGCACAGAACAAATGCTTGTGAGCATGGAGGGATGCAGAGGGCCTCGCTGCTACCTCAGCTGCCAGCCCAGGTTCTGCCATCCCCTCACTACACTGTCACCTCCAAACACAGCAAGTATAACATGCAGCTGAGATCAGCCTCTGCTTCAGCAGCACCTCCCCTCCTACCTGGAGCAGTGACCCCTCCCAAACCTCCCAGCCAGCTTGGCTTGGCAACAAGGTACAGTAGTTGTCACTTCCCCGAAACATGCTGGCACTTACCTGAGGCCTCTATGGGCTCAAGATACTGAAAATTGAAGTTGCTCTCTCTTGAAGGCAGAAGAGGTACAATAGGAGTGCTCCGGGTGCAATGTAAATTCTGTCATCAGGCTGAGAGCTGGACTCACCAGGTAGAAAAAGAGTTAAAGACATTAAAATTATCACTCCTCCCCACACTCAAACCACACACACCCAAACAATCCCCAGGTCTCAAAACTGCTCTCACACTAGCACTCCCACAAAGTTGTTTCTCCACCACTCAGCCTTCCCACAACACACAGATGGCTTGAATAAAGACTGGAAAGGCTTTACATAATCACTACAGAAACACAATGACACCTGTATATTCCAGCAGACTGTTCTTGTGTTTATCAGCACATAATTGTAGCATTTCAGACATCCCTGTCTGGTTTACTGACACCAGGGAGATGGGCACATACTATTGCCATGATTGCTCACAGCAGGCCCAGTACAGTATCTCAGATGACTGGTGAGAAGGACATTAAGCCAAAGTAAGACTAATTCTCAGCAGTCAGAAGTTAGAATCTACAATTTATTTTTTTTTAATTAATACCACAAAACTTACCGTTAATTTTCTTAAATTCACAAAACCAACAAATCAGGAAACCCTTCTTGTTAACTTACACTTCTCAGACAGCTGTCTGTTCCATGAACTGTGGGAACAAAAACTGCAGTTTATTTATGACTAGTTTAATTTTCATTTCTAATATAAGAATCTAAAATTTTCTTTCATCATTTGTCTTTGGTTCCACTGATGCCCAATAAATCAGGAATACATGCATGTGAAAGAACATTCTCTTAACAGTTGTAGACAAGTGCAGAGTTTCAAGGCAGTGCAAACCCCAGGAACGAACACCCAGCCATAAGGACCTATTTGCCAAAGTCTTATACTCTGAGATGCAAACCTCTACAAATGCTTCTAAGATGTTCTGGTATGAAAGGCTTCTGTTTTGGCTTGGAAACTCTTTAGACTGCTATATAAGAGGTGTGGCAACAGCAGGTGTTTGCACAGGCATCAGACAAAGTCATTTGACAGATAACTGAGCATTTCCACCCAGGCAAGGAGCCACAGCAGGGCCAAGGAAATTGCTTCTAGAAGAGTTACCAAAACAGAGAATTTCTATAGCAGGTGTTTCTGGCTGACCTGAAGGTTGCTTTGCTGTGGATCCCATGGAGGGGATTAGCCAAGAGATCTTCTCAGCAGTTTTAGGAAGATGGTGTGTCTGGGGCCCTTTCAGCAGGAACTGAAAAAGAAAAACTAGAAGCAGAAAAAGCTCACGTGGGTTTTGTCTGAACTGCACGCTGTGTCTACCTGACACACTGCTGTCACTCTTAAGAGCAGAGGCTGTCAGACTACAAACAGCATCATAAAAACAAAGACTACGATGTCAGTTGTAAAATCATTTTTTTATTGTTACAAATATACATATGAATAAAATCCCTTCAACTGGTAATGTAAGCGGGTAGCTGTGAAATTTCACTCCCTCCCTCAAAAGCAGAAATGTTTTTACAGACGCCAAACTATTTTTCTTGTAGAATTACACATTGAAAGGAAGCTAATATGCAGACAACTGAGGAAGGCCTCTAGAAAACACCAATATTAATAAAACTTCAACTGTCCTCATTCCAATCAACTATATACATTAATATACGAATGTGGAAGCATACCATGATTATATCCCAACCCTTCTCTGTTGTGCTTTTTGACAGGACACAGATGTAAGCGTCGGAGCTTTATGTACAGTACGAGAACAGGAAGAAAGAAGCTCCCTATGGGAGAATGTAAAAACCATACCCAAGCATTTAATATATATAATCTATACAAATTATTTTATTAGTGTGCTCTTTTAATATAATTACAATGTGCAATTGCATACCGCAAGAATATATTTATAGGTAAGTCACGTGCAGATTTGACACATTTACATTCAGCAGTACAACACATTACCTGCTGTACAGTGTATGAGTGTAAGACAGTGTCCAGTTAATTTGCTTTGCTTTCTAAATGCCCTAATGCAGGGCACTCTTTGTAGCTGCTTCGGAGAAATTCAAGTAGAAGACATGAAAGAATCATTGGCTTTAGCAAAGGATGGAAAGAAATGACTGCACTGCACAGAACAGAAATTAAGGGCTGAATAAATGCCAAGTGAGTGAGCCATAAATCATGACTGGAAGATCAGGTTTTCTGCATGGAAATGTACCTGTGATGAGAGCAGCTGGCTAGAAGGGCTGTCAATTGTTGTACCCTGATTGTTAGAAAGCTCTTGCGCTACGAAGCACTTGTACTGATTGCTAAACAAAAATAAAATCTTTATCTGCTTCTTCGCCAGAGTCGCTGGACTTGCTTCCCTGATGGCCATCTTTACTCAAGGACCTCTGCTTCAGCTCCTGCAATTCATGAGCCTGCTGCCCAGGGCTTCTTTTTGCAGCTGCATAAAACAGAAATAGGTGTTAATTACTGTAGAAGAGAGAGAAAGAAAAAACAATAATTAAAAAGTCATTCATTCACACAGGACTTGCTCCTGCTCCCACTGAATTCACTTGCACTAGTGGGGGTAGCTTAGGTCCATTAACTCTTAAGAGACAGAAAAAGGTGAGAGAGAAGAGAGTCTGAGCAAACACTATTCCACTGTTGGCTGGCAAGCAGGTAAATGTGAAGCATGAAACTCAGCACTCAAGTGTGACATGGATAAACATCACAGTTAGAAATGGCCTGGAGACTTCCTTCTCACTGCACCACTTCAACAGCAGAACAGCTCTTTTCTCTCCAGACTGCTCTGGTGGATACCCTGGCTGGGCACCTAGGGGAACAGATCTATATTCTCCCTTTGACTCAGCAGCCTTAATCACGACAGACGTTCACCCTGGTACCCAAATTACCTGACGTGCTGCTCCCAGCCCACAGCACTTGCTCAACTGTGGGCAAGGAAATGCATCAGCAAAAGCAGAAATGCAGCACATGCATGAAAAGCAGTGAAGACAAGGCACCAGCCTACTGTTGGGCAGCAGAGGCACCAAGCCCTGCCCAGGCACAGAGACTCACTGCCTGAGGAGGTGAATTCACTCACATGCAGGGACCTCACAGAAAGGAGTAGAAAAGAGCAGTGGGCTGGCTGCAAGGAACAAAGCCACGGCTGCTTCCCTGGCAATGGGATGAACCACAGACCTGCATTTCACATTGTGTGTGACCAACATCAATCATCACCTTAATTCAGAACAAAGTAAACACGACTCAACAGTCCCTTGATTGTTCATTATTAACACCAAGGGATTCATCTTGCACTTGGTTTGATCAAAGAAGAAAATAGAGCACTAAGCCATGGGTGGAGGAGATGAATAGGTGACCAGATACACTTCCCTTGCTCTTTCCACCTCCAAATTGATTACCCTCTTCTCTTCCAAGTCAAAACAACTCAGGGGACAATGATATACTGAATTCAAGTAGAAGACAAACACTCAAACAAGTTATAGCACCACTCTTACCTTCTTGAGAGAACGCTCTGACTGAGGGGCTGCTCTGACCATCCTTTTCTTTATCAGAAGGAACTTTCTTCAGCACAGGTGGAAGCAGGGCAACTTTTGGGGAACTGGGGCCAGAGGGAGACTCTGGAGCATCCTCTGTGGAGTACCATGAACAAAAGGGTGAGAAGTTATATTTGCGCTGTAGCTCACAGAAATGGTGCTATTACAATAGGCCAAACCTCAACACAATACACAAGAAAAAAAAGCACAACCTGTCTCAGAAAAGGATTTCAGGAATTCACCTGATATAAAGAGAATGCTTGATGGTCCTCAGTCCAGGTAAAAGAATTTCAACAGCCAAAACAAAGGTCTTAATTTCAGTAACTTTAATGTGTGCTGCAATTGCAGCACAAACAAATCTGATGGGACCAACTGAATTTTCTGCACGACATAAGTAAGCAATTTGCAAAGAACAGCTGAAAATTATTTTGGATAGATTTTTGGAAATATTTGTCCTATTTATATTTTTATTGTCCTGAAACATAATGAACAGACTGGAAATTAATATGAATTTTTCTCACTGTTGAGGAACCACCAGAAAGGAGTGAAATTTTACTTTCAGCACACAAAAGTGATGACCTTCCAACTGCAAATTGATCTGAACAGATACACCAGTTTGGACCTTCTCCATGCTTTTGATGTGCCTGTGAGGCCAGTTGCTTTGGGAAGCTTGGTATCAACATATGGATGAGCTTGGCAAACACAGCTGTATATTTCTGAAGTAAACCTGTCATGTGCTTGAACCACTGTCAGTCTTTGGTGTTGCAGCCATCTGAGATGTGTTCCTTTGCCCTCAGATTACTTAGCAGAAGTTTGCAGCAATTAGCTTGGCAGCACCACTGGCAACAGCAGTGGGAGCAGGAGGGTAAAGAGGGTTATTGCTTGGCTGCTTCATCCCATCACCTGGGTGTCATTAACCAGCAGGTTGTTACAAGCACTAGGATAGAAGTTAGACTGCAACAGAGATAGTGCTGCTTTTACTGCCACCTAAGGAGCTGGTCTTTTATGAGTAAATATTAATTACTCTCTGTGTTAAACACACAGTATGCTCTCTCTTCATGAAACAGGAGCTGGCATCTTTCTGATACCTGAGATTCTGAGGTAACACACTGCCTGTTTCACAGATTAAGCATCAGCAAATAATCCACATTTTCCTATTGTATTAATCTTTGTGAGCCTCTCACCTGACAACACTCACTTTTATGAGCATTTCTAAAATGGTCAATAAAATCAATTTAAAGCTATCTAAAACCTGAAGATGATTCTGTATTTGAACAACATTCTACCCACAGGAGTGCAAAGACTAATTAATGCTCAGGATACACACTGAGGCTGTGATATCCCTCTGCCCCCTCATTCTCTATCTTTCTGAGATTCACATGACATCTTGCTAAGGTAACAATGAGTATGGACAAAGTCTAGAGGTCTGTGAGCTTTTAACATGGCTACGCTCACATTTTTCAGTCATTAGTAATTAAAAAGCTGTATTGGCCATGGCTACTGGGGGAGCCAGTAACTAGCATTTAATACTCCTCAACTGCAATATCTGGACTCTGGGAAAAGTGGTTTGTGACACTGGACTACTGAATAACAGACAGGTAAAGGTATGTGAGAGCTGCTGAAATATTTCACACTACTGGAAACCTTGAGATAGTATCTGGAGAGGAGGTAAGAACAGATCAGAAGAGTCATTCAACTGGCAGTCTTGCAGGATTATAAAAGCACAGTTACAATTATTTCCAGGTAAAGCAATAAGAAACAAGGGAAAAACAAGGGGAAAAAAAGTGAGAAACGGTCACTTTGTGCAAGTAATTAAGAACAACAGATATTTGCTTGAGGGACTAAGAGTGGCCTGCCAGAAAAACCCAAGGATTTTAGCACTTAGAAGCAGGTGTTTGGAGAAAATAGCACTACTTTTGTCACTGCTACTGCAACAGGACTTTGATGCTGATGAAGCTGTCTGTGCTCACCTCTTCTGTGAAATCAGGCTAACTCAAAACAGCTCTGCTGCTGCTTTTGGTTCTCCTCGAGCTTTGCTATTGTTAATCACAGATTAAGCCATTATAACAAGGTTATTTGAATTGGGATTTGAAGGATGCAAGTCAAGAGCAAGTGAGTGTAGCACCTGCCCCTCTACATTTAACTTCTGTTCAGGACATAGCCACGGGTGTCTCCTCCACAGCCCACACAACCACCACCACTCAGAAGTAGCCAGCTGGGGCTAGGGAATGCCCAGGAGAGCTCCTCACCAGCACGAGAGGCAGAGCGTGGTTTCTGTGGCACCGTGGGTCGTCCTGCCAGGCTGGGCTTTGTTGACTGCAGTGGGGGTTTTGGGCTGGTTGGTGTATTGGAAGAACTTCTTGCCTTTGCACCAGCTTCTGCCTTTGGTTCAGCTTTTGAATTTTTTTCTGATGATGCTGAGATGGAGTCACATTTATTGGAGGCAAACCGACTCTCTGGAATGGTCTGCTGGAGTTTAGGCACTAAAACAAACAGACACATAAAATAAGGTTTTGTGCAGCACAGAAGGCTCTGTGCACAGATATGCTAGTGTGGAAAATATTATCGTTAGCTCGTATCACTGCTGCATAGCTGTGTGTCTAAGAGAACCCCCAACATTTCATTCCAAATCACCGTAAGAAAAGCATCTAAACCTGCTAGTTCTTACACGTGCTAAGCTTTATAATTCTATTGCCTCAGAGGTAATGGCATCTCCCCCTTTAAATATATTTGGGGTGATGGCTAGCTGCACCTCATTCTTCCTTCATATTTCTGGGAGCAGATGGTACAACCTACCTGCTGAGAGTGCAGCAATGGATTAGTGGAACAGGCAGCCTTGGCTGTTTTGCACCTCTACAGACAAAAGGCTGGGTAGCCAAGATCAACAGAGAAATCCTGGCCCAGAAAATAAGTCCCAAATGTGTGATCAGCAGGCTGTATCTTTTTATTTGTTGCTTTTAGCAAGCTCTAGATGAGATTACAAAACTTAGCCAACATCAAAGTATTCTTTATATAATATTTTGATTTATCTAGTGACTCTACATGGATTATGTTTTCCACATATTAGCAAGTTTATCAACATTTCATTTATCCAAAACAAAGACCAAGGTATTCACAGCTAAATCCACACTGACATCCAAGGAATAAATCAGTGCTATGGAACTGTACAAGCTGGTGGAAAGCTGGCTGGACTCCAGGTTGTAAACAAGAAAAACACTTGCCCTACTTTCCCACTCTGCAGCTTTCCAGCTTGAAGGTTTGTGTGCAATCTTGGAGCTTCTATGGCAGCTTGGGACTTCCAAAAATTGTCACCTCTTATTGTCACAGACTAACTGAAATGCAGCCTGGTAGCCTTGGTACCTGGCAAAGCCACGTGTGTGCTCACAGATGCTGACCTGACCCTCTACCTCCTGTGCCCATCCAGAAATCCTGCTTGTTACAGAAGTGCTGAGCACAGGCTTTTTAAAGGCGCTGGGAGGGCGAGGAGTGTTGATATAATTTGTGGCAAGCCAATCCCCAATTTGTGTTTCCAGCTTATGCAGCTGTTTTTCAGCCCATCTGGAACTAAACCATGGCAAACTCTATAGTTGTGTGGCACACATACATCTGTGAGTGTGTGACAGAGTGCTCGTGTCTGTGCATGCAGCTCACTGGATTCCATGCTGCCAGCCAGACTGGAGGACACTTCCACCCCTGCTTGTGCGCATACAAAAAAGCAGGCAACATCCTGACATGAAGCAGGAAAAAAAAACCCCTTATTTTCCTTCTGCATCACTATCCATCCAGCAGTTTTCCACTAACTCTCTCTCTTGCCTTCCTAACTTCAGGCCTGTTAATACTATTAGAAGCCAAGAGAATTAAAATAAATTAACCCAAAACAAAGACAAACTGTAGTTGCAACAGTGAAGAGCAGCCTTGGGAGCTCTCAAGCAAGAGTGGTAAAGAAAGAATTGATAGCTGGAGGCCAAAAGGAAGGGGCATGAACATTGCAGTGAGTGAGGGTGAAATGTGTCTTATACAGAGACAAGGACCAGAGAAAAATTGGAGTCAGTCACCCCCATATGCCACATATGGATTTCCTAATTCAGCCCAGTGAGCACAGTACACCCAAACCACCTGAGCCCCTTTAGAACACTTCATTGGCTAGTCCCCAAAATATACACCAGACCAGAAATTCATCTTGCCCTGAGATGGCAAGGAGGAAACAAACTGTACCTGTACCACTTCCATCCAGTCGTTCTGAGCTCACTGTCATGTCAAAGGACTCTCTGGGAGTTGTGTCATTCCCAAGTTTCTGAAAGAGTAAGAAAAACTCTCATATTAATAATATTTCTGTAATTAATTCAACTCAGTGGTTCCACTAGGAAAAAACCAAACCTCTAATTTGGAAGACAAAAGCAGTAATAGAAATAATTGTTGGATTCTCTCTCCTTGTTTCCCTTTTGGTTCTTGGACATCTAAGTGGGAAAAAAACCCAACCCCTACGCTGATTTGTAACTAATACTGCCACATGTCTAGCAAATCTGCAATCACACCCTGCCTCCTACACAACATGTCTCCTCATTTATACGAGTGGAAGCTGAAGGTGCCACTTGGAAACAGTCTCTTCTCCAAAGATATCTCCATATTTAAGGGTTCCTTGTTTAGGTTTCAAAGTCTTTTTTTCTGAAGCTTTTGAATATGGCTGCTGAATGGCTTTCATATGCTTCCACATACAAGAAAAACATATTTTAGATAAACCTGCAACTACAGAAGTAGCAGCACTCGTATTTACAGGATTCCTCTAAAAACAAACAGACCAACAATTTATTGAATGGTGGTTAAAACTACCACCCACCACAAGCACTGCTAGATGCTGAGCACCTCTAAAGAAAGGGGGCTTCTTGTTTATGTGCTGACACTCTAGCTAAGTCTTCTCAGAAACAGCATTCCTAACATCCTGGCCTGAAAAGAAAAAGGTGCAAAGACTTTTATTGTATCATAGCTCTAGTCTAGGAGAGTTTGAAAGCTCTGTGAAGCCAGGAGAAGCTTAGACATGCAGCTGATGTGCTTATAAAACAATCAGCCTCCTTTTACTGCCTTACCTGCTAGCAAAGCTTCAGCAAAGAGAGAAACAGGAAGGTGAAATGCATAGAAATAAGTGCAGGATCTACTGTCACAGAAAGCCACATAAAGATAAGGCTGGGTAAAGTAAGTGAGATTATTTTAAAAGTAGGGTAGACTTTTGCAGGAAGTTTCAATCTTGATTTGCTGTGTCAAGACAGTGTGGCAAATGACTGAAAGCAAAGGATTTATACAGATGACCACTGCATTTGGTGACATGCTCACACATAAGGCAAGCTGCCACATTCAGGACACTGCTATTACTGCTGCAGCACCAACACTGCAGGGCTCGTGCTGGGATGGTCCTTGTGCTGGTCCCTCACTGCATGAAGGACTTGGAGATGATGGAATGTATTCAAAGAAGGGAAATGAAGCCAGTGGAGAACAAGTCCTAAAGGGATTGGCTGAGGGAACGGGGGATGTCTAGCCTGGAGAAAAGGAGGCTGTGGAGAGACCTCATCCCCTACAGCTCCCTGAAAGGAGGTTGTAGTGAGGTGGGAGTTGCTCTCTTCTCCCATATAACAAGTGCCAGGACTGGAGGAAATGGCTTCAAGTTGTGCCAGAGGAGGTTTAGGTTGGACATGAGGAAAAATTTATGCTCCCAAAAGGCTGTCAAGGCTTGTCCCAGGCTACTCAGAGCAGTGGTATAGTTTCTATCCCTGGAGGGGTTTAAAAGATGAGTAGATGTGGTTCTGAGGAACGTGGTTTAGTGGTGACCTGGCAGCACTGGCTTAATGGTTGGACTTGATGATACTAAGGTCGCTTCCAACCAAAATGATTCTTTGATTCTATGATCACTGCCCTTGGGAATTTGCATTCTGAAAGACTGGTAGGTGTAGCACAGATAAAAATCGGACAACTGGAAATGTAGGAAGGAAGGGAATGTTCACAAGTAGCAGGAACACATATTAATTATAGAAAAATGCATAGATTTAGAATGAAAATAGTATTTTAAATATAAACATAAAGGAATGATCTCTAAATATCCACACTGGCCATGTGTCTTTCCCTGTGGTAGTAATCCAACACAAGCATTTCAAGAGAAGCAGATTTTGGGCAGCAATGGAGAAAACAGCGTGTTAGTCCTTACAGATTTATCAATACCCTCTATTTTGGTCATGCAATCTCACAGCTCCTAAAACAAAGCCTCTCTTCAGCAGAACAAAAAACAAGGATGGGGATGCTTTCACCAAGAAACCAATTTTCCTCTGTAAACATTGAAGATACCAGCATAACCCTTAGCTACAGTAAATGACTTGAGAGCTATATGACAATGAAAGGCAATTTCCCTCTACCTCCTTCCTCCCCAGTTATAGGACTGCTGGGGAAATATGACCATGCACAAGTGTGGTACTTAAAAATGTAATTTGGATGTTTGCACGTTTAGCTACCTGCTGTACACACGTTGCAAACTGCTTCTGGTCCCGAGACAACATTAATCATGTGCTGCAAAAATTTAAGAAGCTGTCAATCATGTCAGGTAAATGCAGGTGAATTTATCATATAGATGAATAATGACCAGGCTCTACTTTTAACAGGAATTTGTGCAAGGATGGGAAATATGTCAGAGTGACTAAATAGGTTACGGATGATCTTGGTTTGTTCATGGGTGTTCCAGCAGGTATTTAAAATTTCAAGCTGTAAACACTAGATGGAGCTAAAAGAACTTTTCAGGTACATTTAGAGGCAGCACTAATCTGCAAATACTCCTCCTTACCATTAATGCCAATTCACACGTTGTATTCTAAGCGAAAGAAAACAAAAAAAGCATTTACCATCTTTCCTCCATCCACTGTGCACCTGCTCATCACTTGTATCTGCAGCAAGACTGTGGTAGGGTATGAATGAAATAGTAAATTCCTTCTGGCTTTGTTTTCATGTAAAATAGCTCAGAATATAAGCAGCCATCTGTACCTTAAAGGCAAATATAACTTTCTATCACTCTGGAATTTTGTTGTATTTGAAGACATTAGGGAAGTTGATGTCATACCTGTCCTAAACAATGCAGCAGCAGTGGGATGCTGTCTTCTGCAGCTCAACCATCAGGATACTGTATGGTTTTCACCTTCATGAATACCATGAAAAAAAGTGCAAACCTAAATTATTCAATATTGTGATCTATGATGAAGTATGTGAAAAATTCTTTTGAACAGCAGTTCAGTTTTGTGTGGTCTGGGCAACATTAAGAATGCATAACTCAGTGCCCTGCTGTGAAGAGATTCCCATTTTAATTCTTTTCTTTTTTTGTCAGTCTGGAAAAAAAAAAAAGTAAAAAATTCTTTTTACAAAATCTAACAACAAAAAAAATAAAATCAATAATTTTATTATCTTGAAAATTAAACCTAAAGGAAGAAGGGCAACTTTTCTATTCAGTAAAACAAGGAATAGTGGGAAAAAATACTGATAAAAAGAAACAACTTTTCTTTTTGATAAACAAAATTCAAGTGTTCAATCAATGCTATGGAAGCTCATCAATCAAAAAGGATTTTACTCTCCTCACTTAAAAAAGAAGTTACACATGCTAATGCTGTACCTCAGCCACATCATTCCAGATCTGACTAACTTTAAATGACAAGTGTTAAGGACTTGAAGAGCACCAAGCATACATAATTTATGCAGTTGTAAAAATTTATATAATCTGAGTAGCTTGGTATTTTTTAAGTTACAGGCAGAGCATAACACTCTTATTTAAAATCATAAGGCATTTTACTTGAAAACTTGGCTTAGAAAACAATGATACTATTCATGGGCACTATTCAGCAGCAATGAATCATAGAATCATAGAATGTTTAGGGCTGGAAGGGACCTCCAAAGGGCATCTAGTGCAGCCCCCTGCAGGGAGCAGGGACACCCTCAACTAGCCCAGGCTGCTCAGAACCTTGGCCAACCTCACCTGCAATAGCTCCAGGGATGGGGCCTCAACCACCTCCCTGGGGACCCTGTGCCACTGATCCACCACCCTCAAGGTCAAGAACTTCTTCCTGAAGAATGATGGGAATTTGCCATTTCTTTAAAAAAAATCATTTTAATGCTGAGGATGCCTTTAAGGAGCCATAGGTTACAGTGTTAGTGTGAATCTCCTTCTTGCAAGACACCAGTGTCTGCAGGAATGGTCCAGACACCATGGCAGGCACTGCAGGACTATGAAGAAAGGTAGAAATGAACTTTAGGTGCCTTGCTCAGTCATGACAAGACAATTCTGCAACATGTTATGGGAGGAAAACACAGCAAGGCTTGCAGATGAGCTTTGTCAGAGAGTAGCACCTCCTCAAGGGGCAGGGGATGCTGCCAGGGAATGGGTGGCATCTGAGGGCCCTTCACAGTGAAGACCAGTGAGAGGAGTACAAAAAGGCACAGCCTGTGGTAATTTACAGAACATTCCAACTGCAGTTGGAAACAAGAGGATGATAATGGTGAAGGTTCAATGGGAAATGGGCATCAGGAAAAACAGATTGGCATAAAAAGCTTCAGAAGAACACAGGGATGTTCCACTTGGCATGTTTGCAAAGTGAGGCAGTGTTCCTGCCCCACATCAGTGTGTCACAGAGGAGAAAATTAGAGAGAGCAAAGGGAACCTAGACAGATAATTGGGAATAAGTTTTTGTAACATATGGGTTTTTTTTCCTTTTAGTGTTAGTATTTTAAATACAGAAATTGAAGACATAAAAATAAAAGGTGTAGTACAAAAGGACATAAAAATAAAAAAGCACACAAGAAAAGAATAAGCTGAATAGTTGTAAACAGTGCCTAGAAGCCAGATTTACTTCTCTGCATGGAACATGTAATTTAAAATATAAAGAAGGTAAATTTAAAATAATAAATTTCTCCATCTTTCTACACCACTTTCCAAAAAAGAAGCACACAGATAGCTACCACTGGACTTAACTCTGCCAGACATCTGAGGTACTGGTATGCAGGGGGAACAGAGTAAGAAGTTTGTCCAAGCTTTACTTTTTGTGCACTTCCATTACACATGAACAAACCACCCATCATATGGAGTGCAGACACCCAAACTCTGCTTGCTAGTCACCCCAAAATTACTCTGCAATACAAGCAAAAAATTACACATCCTCTTCTATGCTTATGATGTCCTGATGTGAAGCAAAAGAGCTGGTGTCACCTCTCCCACAGGAGGAGAGGAAGTGCAGGCTTAAGGGTGTGCCTTGTAGGAAGAAGTTTTTTACTATGAAGCTGTTGCTGACAATGGAAAAGTGTTTGCCAGTGGGCAGCAGGGCTGATGTGTCAAACCCCAGCCACCAACCCCTGCAGACCCAACCCACCTCCCCTGCAGACACCTTACGTCTTGCTCATGTTGTCAACAACTCAAGAGAAATCAAAGTGCCTTCACCTTCTGGGCAGAGGCTGCTCTCTTCTCCTGCTTGGCTTTCATTTCTGCGAGCAGTCCACTGCCCATCACCTGCACGCCATACCTCCGGCCTCCCTGGGGGCTTCCTTTGCTGTCCCCCCTCTCAGCTTTGGCTGCATCCTCTGCCTGGGCCTCCTCCAGCAGCTCTAGTGTCTTCAATTCCTCGGATCGTTCTGTCCCACCGTTCTGCTCTGCAGGCTTTACCTCCTTCTTGCTTGTGTCTGCAGATGGATTTTTTGCAGCAACTTTGGGCGAGGAGGGCTCCTCTGCCACCACAGTCTGGGGACGTTCAGATTTGGAGCCCCTTGATTTGATTAAATTAAGGAAGCCACTCTTCCTTGAGTCCCTCTTCTTCTTCTCATCGCCTGCTTCACTGGGCTCAGTGGTGTCCAAACTTTTAGTTGATGGTCTCCTAATAAAAGACACAGACATTTCAAACTCTTCTCCACTCCTGTTTTGCTGTGTTTAAATAGTACCAAATGACCTCTCCTGGGCAAAGCTAGTCTTTTTTATGATCCGTATGTTGCCCGAGGCCCAGTCATTAAATGGTCTCTCTAAATTAAAAACCAAACAATTAACATTGATCATTATGTCTTGAAGATTCCCATGCTGGCCTTGCACATGCTATAATGAAGAGAGGCAGCCATTTCAACTACACTGGACACTCATCTGTGCCTAACACCAGGCAGCTCTGCCCAAGCTGGCTGTGTGCACATATACTAGGTTTGAGTGGTGAAGTTTTGGTAGGAGTAGAGCTTCAGGGTAGCTTCTGTTAGAAGCTGCTGGAAGCTTTTCCTGTGTCTGATAGAAACACTGACAGCTGGCTCCAAGACAGATCTGCCACTGGCCAAGCCCAAGCCCATTAGTGCAGATGCTCATCTTTAGACAAAAACAAAACCATCCCTCAAACAACCCATTTCTCAGCACCCTGAACTTAACCTGGCTAATCCATTTTGCAAAGCTCCTCTAATTTTACCACCACACATAGTACATCACATGTGGCTTCACATGTCACTGTGGATCTTTATAACTTGGTGACTTTAAGCATTTGCCTTTCCTGCCATAGCTACCTACCAGTTAACACCTCCCATTTGCCTTCATGGAAGCCACATGCAGCACAGATGGGGGCTGGAAATCGCCCTAGTTTTCTCATTCATTTATGTAAGTATTTGTGTGAGTCTCTGTGCATGTGCATGAACATGCATGAGTGCAAGAACAACCAGATGCATGGTTCTGTAAATATACAACCAGCTGCAAAGCAATTCTATAAGCTGTATAATAACCTTTATACAAAGCTATAGGAGATGTATCTTACAGATTAATGTATTGCCTAAATCTGTAATACTATTATGTCTTTAACATATTTCTAAAACGACATAACTCTCCTGTCATCTATCAAAACACTGCCAACTGCAGTCCTTACTAAACAGAGACACCTGCATACTGCCAGCACTGGAGAGGAGATCCTCAGCCAACACACAGCAATAATGAGCTCCACTCCAGGGTAAAGCGAAGTTGACAATTATAAAAAATACATACCAGTCAATAATCTCCCCCCTTCCACTGTATATTAAAACTATTCATTTTAAAGAAGTCGTTTTTAACAGAGGATAACTGAATTCACAATGTTGTGACTACTAAGGTATTTTCTGACTTTGACAACGGTAACCCTAGATATTAGCAACAGAATTAAATACAACTTAGAAGTGCTATTTATCCAGCTATCAGGATGGATTTTATTTTGTTTTCATTTAATAAAGGAAAAAAAATACTTACTTTGAATCCATTTTTGTTACTTTCTTAGTGAAAAATTCATCCACGCCTTCATCCACTCTCCCCATGAGGCCATTCTGATCCCCTTCTGGAGGCATTCCTGCAGGCACCTGATGGAAGAAAAAAAACCAACCCTCTCTCTGGTACATAATAATCTAAGCATATTTGTTTCAATGATAAAAATTAGAATTAAGACATTATAAAAATTGTATTTGCCACCAAACCTCAGAGCAGGCAATAGAATCACCACTGGGATTATAACATCAAATGCAAAGTAACCCAAAACACCAGTGACAAATCTGACAGATGTTTACAGTAATACTTTTTAGTGATAAATGTTAATGCAAAAGACTGAGCTCTAGTTTATTTCATGTTTTACCCTTTATTACTAAAAAAGAAGTTAAGTTTTCATTTGCCTTTTTTTTTAAGCCTAAATTTCAAATGTTTCTTTATCTGGCTTGGAAGCAGGAATAAATAAGATGAATCACAATCTTTTTAATACATTAGAGATTCACGTCTTTGCTGAACTAAATATTTTCAACTTAAAAATTTTTTCTTTCTATTGTGTCCCAGTTCCATGTCTGGTAGTGAAGCTCCTGCTCTTCTGTGTCCCGAATCTTTCCACATCCCTGTGAAGATGGCATGGGATGTGTTGAGTAATTTTGGATGACAAGCAAGTTTAGCTACTGGGAAGACATGTGTGTTCTGCAGAATTTGAATTGTAGGAAGTCACCACAGATGTATTTTCACTACCATGCAAAAACCAGTCCGTCCTTCTGCTACCTCTATCCTTCTCTGTGAAGTGCAAGGGACTGGAAAGTTGGCATGAGCAAGTTGGCTTGAATATTCCCTCAGCTTGATGGTTTCTCCATTTCCAAGTGGTGGAAAAAGCACTTTACTCCCTGGTATGGTATCTAATATTAGAGAAATTTTCAAGGGTCCTCTCTGCTGACAATCCTCAGGGAGCAGAGGAGGCCACAGGCATCATTACTAGGCAGTGTAACTCTGAGAAGCAATGGCTGCTCTTTGATAAGCTTTCCTTATCATATCAGCTGTGCTCTGTTGCCATAAGATAGCTCTGTAACTCCTCCAGATCTGTCCTTACATACCCTGAGGACATACCATCACAGAAAGAAATCTCTACTCGTGTGGTACACCAAGGGAATGGAACTGTGAGAACTCCACACACAGATACTTGGGTTCACACCAGTGCCTTCTGTAGACACAGTGCCCTTCTGTTTTGCTTTTCTAAGGCAGGCTCCAGCATGAAAGCAGATCTGTGACTATGCAGATCTGCTGGCCCAAACACCATCTTTAGTTAAGGAGCTGAGGGAAGGTGGGTGTCACAGAGTAGCTCCTCTGAGACCTGATAGAAGGAAGAATTCATGCCAAGCTACCACATCTTAATGTAGGCAGAAAAAAGGATTGAGACTTAACAAACCCTTGCAATATAATGGAAAAGTCTCATAATACTTTGTGTTTCCTGTGAAATCTCCAAGTGCCTCAGAAACTGCTTCCATGAAAAAAACAAAAGCAAATTAAAAAAGGATAAAGCGTATCCTGGTTTTAGCCTGTGTCAGACAAGACAAAAAGCTTCTATTAGGGATTGCACACTGAAGGAGATGAACGCCAGAAGAAAAATTAAGTCATTGCTTATGGCTTTTAAACTTTAACAGCTGTCCTCATTACATTGCAAGACTCATGGCAGAAAGCAATCGACAGATGACATTGCCAGTAGTTTAAATGTAGACTCACTGCTGCTTGGCTGGGCTGCTGCTTTTTATTCCTTTTGGGCCTTAATTTTGTGAAGTGCTCCAGTTTTCTTCCTTCTTCTGATGGCAGCTCTGAAATGAATCCAGAAGTTCGTTTGTCTGGCCTGCTGGAAGGAAATGGTGGGTCTTCTATATGGATAGGAACTTCTTCCAGTGCTTTATCTAGATCAAATTCCATCTCTAAGAGAAATCAAAACTTTCTAATTAGGCTTAACATGCTATTTAAAACAAAAGACAATGCCATTCCTTTCTTTTGTGGTAAATAATTACAAGAACTCAACCACAACATGCTTGTAAGCAAACAGAGCACTGTGAGCAAATATTTACTACCAAACACACCGGTGGAGTCACAAGAACAGCATTAAGTGTGGGCCTCAAATGCAATCCAGACAGAGGGAGTGTCACCCATACTTTTCAGTCAAAAACTACTTGAGGAATCTCAGGCAAGTGGAGAAGTAGAAAGGTTTTAAGAAATTCTTACTTACCAAAAGCTCTGGACACTGGCCGGAGCATTCTGCTGTGGATGCTTTTCCTTTTTGATTTAGGAGTCATCTATCAACATAAAACAAAACAAAAACTACTTCAGCTGAGGGAAGAAATGACAAAGAATACCTTTTCCTTTCTTTCCAACAAATCAGTTCTTCAAGCCTATGTGTCATTTCAATATTGGGTTTAACACCAGGAATGGTCTTCCTTCCTCCCCTTCTCAAACACTCTGAACTTCTTCTAAATTAATGTTTTGTCCAACTGCCTTTGAACAGAACCAGGGAGGTAGTTCATTCTTCCCATTGAAGTCATAGGCTGTACACAGGATGATTACTGGAATTGTCCAAACATTAACTCATTGATCCCCAACTGTAAACCAAGGGAACTATTAAAACCTCACCTCTGCATATGAGATCACAAGGCACAGAAAACTGAATTACTGCATTCAGTGCTGCACAGTTAATAATAATACCAGGGATAGACTCCTCCTTTTTCTGGCTTTTATTTTTGATACAAATCACACCTCCTCAGTTCACTAATTCGTGACACACTACTGGGAATTATTAAAATTCAGGTATCTATGCCTCTGGACATTGCCACACAGCTCACCAAACTTCCCTAGCAAAATGCAGTCTTGGAGCACACAGACCTTATTCAAAAAGCAAAAATACCACATCAGTGCTAGCAACATCTCCAGCAAACACAACTTCCCAGAAGTTCAGATATGCTGAGAATAGGTGGAAAGTTACCTTGGCACACTTTCAACCTAGTTTCTGAAAAGTTACATGCCATTATTCTTCTCATCTTCATGTTCCTGGGAAAAAAAGGAGTGCACTGCATGTGCTCTTAGACTACAAATACCCAGATTTGGGCCCCGAGTTCATTATTTTTGGGAGAAAGCTGACCTTATTTTCTTGCCTAAAGTCTTCTGAAAGTTTGCATGGCAAGAAAGACTGTTTTGCTGCAGGAAAAACATGAGTCACCAATTCCAATCTTAATCCAGCTCAGCATTTTAAGACTTTTAAACAAAAAAAGGTGCCCTTAAGGTTTTCTAAAGAGTTAATTCAGAATAATTCAGAATCTACAAACACAGGCTTCTTTTGTGGTAGAGTTGTGCATGCTGGCTTTAGTGACATCTGTATCCCTTCACTTACTTGATAGCCTGGAAGCCTAGTGCCTTCAAATCTGGAGTGCCAGTCAGGAAGCTGTTATGGCTCACAACTTGTTAACAGAACTGTTAATCAAGTTTAGTAGCACCAATATTATATGAGCCAGAAAAGACACAGTTAGGATTGACATTTCAGACAAATCACAAAATGTTTAAGGTAAACATTTGATAGATAGTTTTTATGGATGGAAAGTTCAGTGCACAGACATACATGGACTGACTTCATATTCCCATCCAAAGTAAATCAGGAGGATTATTGTCTCTCAATCCACACTCACAGGGTTATGACAGTTTTTTTGTAACAGGAAAGTTATTATATATTTTATCCAGATCAGAAAAGGTCTTTCAGGCTACAGAGCAGGCAGTGATAGCACTGTCTGTGCAACAGAGCTGTTTTATTATTACCTTGCACATCTCTGGAGAAAAAAAAAAAAAAGCTACCTTTGGCTGTTGCAGGTTTCCACTTCCACATTCGACAAGCATCAGTAAATGATACCATATTTTTAAGACCAGCCAGGAGACAGCTTGCCACCTGAGTAGACTTACTCTGAGACTAGTGAGCAGGCAAAGTGTCGCTGCATCAAAAGGTCATACATTACTTTCAGAGTTAACAGTAAATTAAATGCAGTGCATTTTCTGGCAAGTGGCTGGAGAGGTGCTGAAGTTTTTCAGCCAAAATTGCAGTGGATTGTGCAATGGGTAGGCAGATGGGCAGCCTCTGAACTGCACACCTTGACAGCACCCAAACCTGAAACAAGCAAAGGCACCTCATGGAGCTGAAGCAGCTCAACGTTTGAGGGACAGCAATTAGGAGTCACTATCAGTAGTCCCCTGGTTTTATTTCCATCCATCTCCCATTTCTCTTGTAGTGTATATGTGCATGCATTTAGTCTGTTTGCAGTTTCTGAGGAGAGGGGGTGACAGGCAATCACATCTCCCAGGATAAAGCAGTGACATGTGCTAAAGATCAGAGAACCAAGGCTGGAGGGAGACACCCGACTGCTCTGTAACTGAAGTGTCCAGTGCTGAGAGTGCTCCTGGATGGCACAGCTGAGCTGAGAGCTGCAGCAGCCCGGGGCACCAACATAAAACAGCACAAGGCAAGTTCTGAGTTTCCTGCGCAGGGACTTAAAAGTTCCAAGACATCCACAACAGTCACAATGATTTTGTTTTCCTTCCCAGACGAGAAAACAATCCCAGATGACCCTGCAGAGCTTGTGCTGATGACCATAAGCCAGACTTTAGATTACTGCTATAATTTACTGTCAGCTTGGCATGAGCCAGCAGCAGCTTGGTTGCTGAGGATAAAGGCAGAGGGATAGAGATGTCTCCCCATTTGCTTTAACAGCATCAGCAACATCCATACACACACTTTTATTTGAAAACCTTCTGTTTTCTAGCCTGTTTAGGAAGTGCACAGATGAAAGGCCTCTTGCCAAATGAATTTTCTAGATCACACAAAGTGCAAAATAGGTCAAAGCATTAATTTAAATAGGCCAGTGTGCTCTGTTTACAAAATATGAGACTTAATCTCAGCTTAATATCTCAGTCACTGTGCAGTGTGCTACAGTAGCAGAACACATGTCATAACCAGAGGAGATATCTATCAGAACTCCTAGGGAAAGATCTCTGCCTCTACAGACCTATGCCTGGAGATCCATTTCCCATAGTTTATGTAAAGACTCATGGTCTTTACAGGAGTATAGCTGCTAGTGTCAACCTCCTCTCCTCCACTTTCACATCTTCCAAGGACATTCCATTCCAGCAGACCACCTCCTAAAATTATTCTTTGCTTTGCCTATTTTCCTGTGTTCACCTGTGCCACTGAGGTCTGTGGAGATGGCTCCACGAAGGCACCCCCTGCAGTAGATGGGAGACCACCATGCTCCCAAATAACAGCTGATTTGGACACTCTCATGTGTCCAAGGTAACTTTAAACTCCCAGGATCTCTTAAAGTTATCATATTTCCAGATTCCTCCCTTCTGACTATCTAAGGTCTTTTGAGTTTCCTTGCATTACCAAAGCAGAAGAACACTAGTATCTTGGGATTTAAAACCGACACCTAGAATCACTTTGTTTTGAGTGCTACAAAACAAAGTGCTTTTAGCAACAGGGTCTCAAATACTCTACATTCCTTGATTATACAGATAATTAAAATCACTCTTATTGCTGAGGGATATGCTCATTTCCTTGTTTTTTCTGCTCCTCCTCCAAAGTAATTTATACTCAAAACTTTAGATACAGGGATGCTCTGTGACCTTCAAAAGATTTCAAACAAATTTATGAAAAACTTCTCAGTCCCTCCTGAAATTCAGCTCCCCAACCGGTCTCCTTCCTGCAAAAATACACCTAGGGTTCCAGCTCTGCGAGCTCATTGAGGATGAGCACAAAAAGGTGAGAACAGCAGTCAAAAGCTCAAGGTGATTCAACTAAAGACAACACAACTGACCAAACTGAGGTAACCTCTGACAGTGGCAAGAAAGTCCTAGTTTATGCACATTGTTTAAGTGATTCTTTCATTAAGCTGGATAATGCTTGAAAATAAAACCAAATCCATAGATTTTCATTCTCAACAGTAACATCTGTGCTTACACCTCTGACATCAGCACTCAGCTTTGGTCTTCAAGCCAAGGGATGCCTTGAGTTCAAGTGCTATGTTATCTGAACCTTTTTTTTGTAAAATGCAATCCCATCCCTGAACCGCTGCCCATTTCACTTGCAGCTGCAGATGGATGGCACTACAGTCTCCCAGGAGACTCACAAGGCAGCACAGAGGCAAATGGAGCACAAAAACGTAAACAAGTAGGCCAGAAACAGCAGAGCTAAAAAAATACTTACACTTGTACAGCAGAGAGTCTCCATGCAGCAAAAAAGAAAGAAAAAAAGAATATGAATGGGGAAGACAAAGCAACAGCAGTTCTCAAGGAAGGAGGCAAAACCAGAAGTCACCAAAATAAAGAAAACTAAAGCCAAAACACCGAGAAGTCTTAGCAGGAAAGGTGACATGCAAGAATAAGGTAAAACTCCCTTTTGTCTGGTGGTGCTATATAATTTGTGTTTTCAAAGGACAACCAGAGAAGGATGTGATTTTTCTTGTTTTATACTGGGACAAATTCAGGTTTTCAGACATTTGTTTCCTTTATATGGCACTTGCCAACAGTGCCAACCTGCCACCTGCTGTCCCAGTGTACTGTGTTTTTTCATTTTGCTGGCAATCATGAGAAAAAGCCCTGCAATTCTGTTATTTCCTAGTCTGAAGGAAGCTTCTGAATTAAAAATCAGCAGTTTGTTGTGAAAAGCAGAAGAGCAAGAAAAACAAAACAAAGCTTCTCTTGAAAGAAGGAAAAGGGATGAGAGTCTGTTCTCCCAAGCTTTAGCTAAACCTCAGCCAAAGCAACAGTATTTCTCCTTCCCATAAGGAGGCTTAGAGGCACAGGCTTTCAAGTACTTTTGGCACATTAGAAGAATGTTGTTCCATTAATAAAGCATGACCTTTCCTCTCCCCTTCAAAAAATTACAAGAAAAAAGAAGGCAGCACAGCCACCATATGAAATGAAGCGATGCCATATCCCATCTCTTGTGTGGCACATGACCAATCATGCTCCTTAGAGTAAGAAAAAGCAATTATTAAAGTGCAGTTCTTTTCTTGGAGTTGAGTGGGAACTGCTGCTGCAACAACACTGCAGGTATTAACAGAGTGTTCTGGATTAAGCTTCTCATCAAGAAAGCACTGCACTTTCCAATGGATACTGCACTGGCCTTTAATTGCCAGCAATGAAAGCAGTCTGCACACAACACACAGTACATCATTTAATTGTTGAAGGATCTGAAGGTTTGTTTTTCTATGCTTTGACATTTACAACAATAACAATCCACTGTCACAGTTCATAAGCTTAACTGTAGCTAAAAATGTAAAGATAAGATGGGCTATCTTTGAACAGTGTTTTTGCACACAGCTCCACTCCTTTATTTTCCTACTGTTCTTAGGGTTTTACTTTGTTTGGTGTTGTTTTGTTCGTTTGTTAAAAAAAAATAAAAGAATAAAAATTTTCTTTTACCTTCAGGAACTTTCACTTTACACAGGAGTTCTCAGATAACAGTGACTCAAGGCAAACCTCATTAATCTCATTTTTGTATGCTATCCACACAGACATAGACTTTTACTCCTTTTCCCTGCCAGAATTTGTGTTCTCTCTTCTCTTGCCCATATTCTATACTACTGTTCACTAGGGCTGCTCTAAGATAGCTGGAGGGACTGCAGACTCCATTAAGAGACATCTTGAAAACGGAAAATATCTAAGCAATAAATCTCCAGCACATGTGAAAAACCAACCTGCAACACATTTTCTGTTTCAGACAGCATCCACAGTAGTACTCGTGTGTCCTGGGCATTAAATCATAGGCCAGAAAATTATTTGTATTATTCAAGCAGCTGGAAACATGAACAGGACTGAAGGGCAAAGCATTATCTGTGTTCACTGGAAACAACCCCAGGATTTGGGGGAGTTCACAGTTTGCAGCCCTGAACCACATTTTAGTGATTTCATCTGAGTGAGTGTGATTGTGGAGCTGCTTAAATGTCCAAAGGTGCTAGACAGCTTGTGGGTGGGGTGTAAGGACAGAGGAGGAGAGGGAAGCACACAGCAGGCAACAGGTTAGACAAGGAAGCACCATTAAGCAAAGCAAAGACTAAGGGACTTGCCTGAAGGCAAAATGCACCTGACTGCTCTTCAGGAAACCTAATTACCAGTCTTCAGACCCCCCAAGTACCACAGACCAGGAGGCCACCCAACCTTTCCTTCCTTTGCTCTCAGCACAACTGGCAAATAAAGCTGTCTGCCCCCCAGCACACACAGGCCACTGCTGCCAGCACAACGCCAACCCACAGTCAAACATCCCAACCAAATTCAACCCAAACAAACCCACACTGAAACTTCCACAGTGACTGAGAAACTGTCTTCTAGACTTTTGGCTATGGATTATAGGTTTTATTTATTTATTTAAAAGTTCCTTTTCCAATAACCCAGCTCATCCTCATCTCCTTTTCTTTGACAAAACATAGAAAAATCTAATGGAACTCTAAAACTGCCTGCCCCAACACAGCCTTGCCTCTCCCTTCTTCCCATGAGCAACTCTTTATCCCTGCAATATGAGGTGCCAATTTTGCAGAACAAAAAAATCACAAGCCTCCTTTTCTTCCCAGAGAAGAGAGAATCATGACGCACTCTCAGCGAGACAGACTCACTTATGAGCTATTTTCAGTATGCTCTCCAGATTTCAGAGTAAACAAGACTCCCCCATACAACACAGATATGCACCTCTTGACGAGTTACTTGTTTCAGATGCTGGAAGAATCAAAAAGCAGTAGAAAGGACCATGCAACCTATACGGAAAACTCCTCTTGAAGAAGTCAACTTGCCAGATATTAATTGAATCAAGAAGCATTATGGCTGCAGACAGATGTGTGTTAACAAAACTAGCACTATCAGAGGTTATTCTCATGCTGTTTATTCTTGTCCCTCTGCCAAGTGTTATAGAGTCTAGATTTTGGCAAGAACTCCTCCAAAGGAGCTCTTGCTAATATGCCATGGGAAATGACGAACAGGTCCTTATGAACAGGGGCTGTGGAAAAAATAATTCTATATCAATGTGTGCTGAACACCAGCTAGCTCCATAGCTCCACTGGCAAAATAAATCACACAAGTGCCCACTGATCCAGGCCATGCAAAGGGACTGTGTCCTCATAACCTGTTGACTTTACCTGAAGTAGGTAGGCATTCAAATTCTTGATAGCAGAGTGGAGAACTGTGGAACTGAGTGGCTGGGGCTGGCACTACCTATGGAACTGTGGAGCTATGTGTTGAAGACCTTTCTGTTTGCCACCACCTAACTTCATAGAGGTAAAATCCCTCTTAAAACACTGTAGGGAAGTTAAACTCTCAAGACCACAGTTTCTGTGAGTGTTTTGTTATTAAACTCTCCTTTCAATATTTTTTTTTCATAACATGTGAACAAAGTGACAGAAATTCAGTTTAAATAAGACAACTACTGCCACAAAGGGTATAACTCACCTTCCCATTCACTCCTTATACAGATTTGGGTCTACTAAGTGAAAACAATTGTTAGTGTTATGGGAAGACAAACACCCAATACAGAAATGCCACCATGCAAACACAATACCCAGCAGCTGCAATTCACAGTTCTCAGTTTAACCTAAGCAGAAAACAGTCTCAATTTTTCACTATTTCTTTTTCCTTAACCAAGTGTGCAGTGCTGTTACTACAAGCGGTTTATCACATTCTTCATTTACTTCATATTGTGCCAATAATGTGCCCTAGATTATGAGAAACAGCTTTGAACTCTAAGAAATCACAGTTGGTTTAAGGAAAACATACTATATATCAATTATCCATCACCTCCTTCCAAACCAGAGAGAAGAAAAAGACATTGAAAGCCAGGTTTCTTCTAAAATGTTTCACCTGGGAACATGTAAACCCTCATGAGCCTGAAAGACACTATAGTCTCTAGTCTCTACACATAACAGGCATTGAATAAACGCATCTAAGGACCTCTCAAGGCAGTGAGCACACTGCAAAGCTATAAACAGAGGAACCTGGGAAAAGAGAAGTAACAAATATTCACAATTAAAATAAATGCAATCATACATTAGTGAGGATAACGTACAAACTCACAACTTGCAAGTAAGCAAGATATTCATAGGTTCTGCAAAAATGCCACACGGGCTCCCTTTGTCCCTTACTGTCTCAGCACCAGCGCTGCATGTGGAGGGGAGGGCTCAGGGAGCAGCCTGGCACTGTGCTGTGCCCTCCTGGGCATGGTTCCATGAACTGCCCCAGGTCGGGGGGAGTCAGAAATGTTATTGGACTCCCACTGAAGTAGATTTGCTTGCATGCCTGTGAGGGAGCCCTTTCAGAAGCCAGGAATCCTCTCGCATGCCACAATGCCAATTCCAAGCTTTTCACACAGTGCTCTTCCCCACACATCAAAGGCCCGTTGCTGCTGATACATACAAGGGAGAAACTCAAGCGTCACAATCAATTTAATCTGGCATTCATCCAGGCTGCTGCCTTTGCCCTCATCCCTGCCTGCTTGCTCCTGCTGCTCAGGATTTGTTTTGTGAGCTCAACCAGAGAGCTAGTCGCTCTGTAAAGTCACCTGGGAGAGAAATTCTCTGTAAAAAGCTTAATTTTCAGCTGAACTGATTCCACACCCAGTTTGTGGCAGAGCTGCGTGAAAAGCAGCGCAAGTGTGAGGGTGTGGGCAGGGAGAGCAGGCTGTGGGCAGGGGCAAGAGGCATCACTCTTAGTCAGAACAGTGTTTTTTGCTGGACTAAGCCAGGTGCAGAGCTGCAGCTTTATTTATAGCACAGGAGAGCAGATGGATTCCAAAAGGAGCTGGGGTTTAATTGCAGTAGGTGTCCAGCGTCTCATCCAAAAAGCTGACTGCGGCTGAGACAATCCTGCTGGAAGTAAGGTTCATTCTCATCATACACTCAGAAAAACTTAGAGAAACTGTACAAATTCATGAAGTTAATTCATGACCAAATCTAAGCTCTGGAAAGCAGACCATGGCTTCTCTAATCTGAGAACAGTGATTTTCTGTGTAAAGATTTTTCTTTCTCTCTTGAATGCAACTTTTATCTAATGACTTATTACCATTAATGCAGCTCTAATTAAACGTAGACAATTAAGACAGCTGTCGATTAGAGAAGCATCAATTTATTTTACTGTAGCTCAGGGAGATCAGAAATTCTCAGGTCCATTGTGTTCCAGCTATTGCATCCTATGTCAGACCACAATTACCACAACAACAACAACAAAAAAAATATCAGAACTAACATTTCAAAGGGTCCATTTGTGACATTTCATTCTGTCCTGTGCTGTTTATACAAACAATCTTGAAAGGGCTCTGGGAAATCCTCCCAGCCACAGCTCCCCTGCACCCTGCCTGATTTGAGATGGGCAGGCTGTGGAACACACCAATGCCTGGTTGTTTGCTCAGTCACCAGCACCTGACATTTCAGATCCATCTGCTGCCAGTTCAGGTTTTATAAACAAGTTTTCCTGTCTGTCCCTTTCCATCCACATCTAAGAACAAATATCATAAGGACTTAACTCTACCTTACTCCCAGTCACTCCCCTAGCTTCAGTGCTATATAATCTACCTATAACCACAGTCAATACTGAATCTGGATCCTGATTTTCTCCACACTGCTCAAATCCAGCTTCAAGGGAGGCTGGTGATTAACAATGCACCGTGGTATACATTGCCCCAGCTAGAATCCTGATCCTCCATAGGCTAGCTGAAGAAGACAAGACTGAGGAGAACAGGCTGAAGACCATGCAAAATGAGTGCAGTTTTGCAAGTGGAATAAAGACCAGCTTCCTCAAAACAGTGGCCCAAGCTCAGTGCCTCTCCTTTAACACCAACATTTCTTCTTCCCCAGACACCTTGCCAACTAGCTGTAGCAAACTGACAGACAGGGTTTAGAATAGGTGAGTTTTTCCTGGCATCCCAGCAACACGGTCAGCCTCATCCCACGTTCCTTCTTCTTTTGGCAATAATTAAGCTCCCAGATACACGCAGCACCAAGATACGAGTCCAGGTTCCAGGTCTGAAGGGTACACAGACAAATGCATTATCTACCCAGAAGATGCTTAGATCTGCTTTATCATCACACTTGGAAATGCTGAGGGATTTCCAATGGCCAAACAAGGCAGTGTTCTGGACTAATGCCATTTTGAAAATGGGATCTAAATAGCTATTGCTCATTTAAGATTAAAAATAATAAAAGGAAATTGGGTTTGTAATTATGGTTACTAAACCCATATGCTTCTTTTTCTAGTAAAATCTTTCAGCAAGATCTCCTGTTTCTGCACTGACCAGCCCACAAAGCATTCACTGATGCCCCTTTCAGAAGGTTCCTTACTTCCATGCAAGTATTTGTACAACACTTAGAAGCTGCCACAAATCAGGTTATTTTTTCCAAGACAATACCTGAAAATTGTAGGCTTTTTCCGTAGTTCAAATGCAACACTTGTAAAGTGCTACCTTTAAAATTACTAACTCTACCTACCCAGAAGATGCAAGAAATCCATTCTTAAGATTATTTCAGTTGCAAAAAACTCAGTAAGAACACCAGCTCAATAAAAATCCCCGTGTTACTCAGCCTCTTGGGGCTATTTATCTGTATATTTTTTTACAACAGAAACCAATATCACTTGTTCCCAGGATAAAAAAAAGCAGCTCTTAAAAATGGATTACAGTTTTCAATAAATGGATTCTTTAGCACTGAGTAAGATTACTGCTTGATAATTGATAATTTGATAATTCATTCTCTTCAGAAATTAGATATTGATGGGAATCTGGGTTGCAAAGTTATCGGAATATCTGTGTAAGAGGAGGCTGAATGAAGAGAGATATAAACACTTCCAAAGATAAGTACAGTTTACATCTAATGTGTCTTCTTAAAGAGTGTAAGCATCATTACATTTCCATTATTTGAATATGACCAAAGTGAAAGATAGCAGCTCTGTGATATGATCCTTTCATATAACCATGGTGATGTGAGAAGACAGGAGCAGGTTTTAAATTTTTCAATATTATTAACAGGCTGCAAGAATAAATTTAGAAGAGGGTGGGTTGTCAAAATGAGCACTTCACTTATTTTCTATATATAAATCCAGCATGCAAAAACTAACTTACAGCAAAGGATTCAGATGCCACGTATTTTTCGGGGAAGTCTGTCTCCCTTGGGATTTAGGGCTCAAAACAATTACTGAATATTGGCTACAGAAAGCTTATGGAACTTGATAGTACCAGTGATGAGCCAGATGACACCATCAACACCACAAGGCCTCAAAGGGATTTGTGATGTTCAGAAAAATACTGCATCAAATCAAAGCTTGGCAAAGAAGAGGCTTGCAAGAGAGGGAGAACTATTTTAAGCTGATATTCCCAATGAAGGTATGCTTTTATAGCTAGGCAAGATCAACAGCTGCTGCAGAAAGCACCAGCTCTGCTGCTCCTTCTCTCAGGCTGTACTTGTTTGACCCTGCACTAAGGCTACTCAAGCAATTGAATCAACAATACTTATCCAAAAAGATGCAAGCCATTTTTCTACCAGTTGAGGTTCCTATGAAAGCACATGGCCAAGGAGTAAAAAAGGTAAAAGGACAAAGGAGAAAGACCATCCCTTGCAGCATGACCACCTATTAAGACTCATGAAGTCATAATAGAGAAATAGTCCCTCAAGTTCCTGTCCACAGTAGAGCTCTTCAACAGACTGAACTGGGGTGGGGTAGGTGGAATTTGATGTTTAAAACAGTTAGCAAACCATTTATTTGTAATTCTGTGGATTTACATCTCATAAACAATCATGACATGGCACAGAGTCATCTTTTATTACAGAAGTCATACATGGGATTCTATAAGGAACTTCAGTGATTAATGTTCAGAATTCTTACTGAATCTCACACTCCTAACTCAATTACTTCTGAAATTCTTGCCCTCCAGGATATTTCAGCCCAGTCTCAAGCTTTTAAGACTTCTTTCATACATTAAAAATTTAAAAATTTTTAAAAAAAGAAATCACCTTCTGTTCATGGTCAATAACAACTTCCAGGCAGAAGCTGGTTTTGTTTTTTTTTTATCATCATGGCTCAGAGGAATCCATGTCAAGTGGAATGAAGATAAAGGCAGAGAGGATCATGTTGTCAAAGGGCAGTATGGTTTAATTTATCACTGCAACTGAACCTCTGTGAAGCTGTGGCCAGTGGAACAGGCGGTGACTGTATTAGCTTGATTGTGGCAATATATACAAGGGAGGCCCTTGAATGGGTACCAGTAAAGGAGAAGTGAAGGAAAAAGCTTTTCCCTTGCCAAACACCAGTATGAACTCAGACAAAATGTTCACAAGCTAACACGTGTTTTTTCCAAAAGGTGATTCTTAACTTCAGTTTCCTGGTACCATTAAATTGCCAAATGCCATTGTGAAAAAACCTTTCCATTCCAGTTATGTGCATGCTGAAGCAAACGGGCTGAGGGATGTGTCTTACCATACAAGTGTCCAGGTCCTCCAACCGTTCTATCTCTGTTAACTCCTCAACTGTGATCATCGAGCGCTTAGTCGGTTTTTCTTCAGCTAACTCAATTTCCAGTGACTCCTGCTGTGGAAGTGGTTTGCCACGTCTGCTCAGATGGTCAGCCTGGAGGCAAGGATGAAGACAGGAACAAATCAATCAAGCTGTTAAAAGGGAAACCACATTCAACCAGAAAGCTCATAGAACTTGAGCTAGATCCTAGAAGCAAAGCTCAGTTATATATGGTCATCTCCATGCAGTTTTTGGTGGTTTTGACTTATAATAGTATTATGGGCTTCCTCAGCAGTTGTCTCATTTTTATTATAAAGAAAAATAAAGGTGTGGAAGAGAAGTGTTATACTGGACTGTTTTGTTGTTTGTTTGTTTAAAAATTACCAACGCAAATACTTGTACAATTTTGGCTAATATAATTTTTACAACTATTAGATGGCCAAAATGTTATTGCCTATTGTTATTAAAAAAACACAGAACAGCTTTGCCAAATACCTCAATTCTGTTTCACTGAAGAAATAGGTAGAGATCACCATAAAAAGAAAAAAAATCATCAATAGATCTGTGAGATAAAATACAGGGTTTTTTAAAAATTGTCAGAGAGGAAAAACTTTAATAGTAATAAAATCCATTTTTATACCTGCAGAGCAAAAACTGTTACTAGGAACACAGAGAATGTTATATAAACCACCCTGGGTTGTACTTAGAATGGAGTGTGTTCATGTTGTCAGGAAAATGATGAAATATTTTCTAGTTCTGTTGGTAACTACAGAGACAATTAAATAACATCTGTTAAAAGCAAGCATTTGAAAATCAGCTGGGGCCCAAATCAGCTACTCACAGAAGCCTTTATAGCAGCAGCAGCAGCCAGGGAGAGTTGCACTCTACTAAACAGCAGCACGACCCTGGACAACAAGGAGGTATTGCAGCTTTGTTACCCATCAAAAAGGTTAAACCAATTACAGGAGTCAAGTACAGCTTGCTTAGACCAGCATCTACTCACGAAAAACAACTAGAGAGCTGCTGTGCATTTTTAATCCCACCAAAATGGTTAGAATAATAATTAATGCAAATTAACACATTAGGCAAACTTGGGTCTTGTTGAACAAGGTTTATTTTTCAAATATGCCTCCAATGCTGCTGTGTCAATGCTACATACACAGACATTTGTAGGTGGCTGAATTAGGAGTACATGACACTCCAATTTAAGGAGCTGGCATGGAACTGTATCAGTGCATTTAATCTTTGCTGTATTAAGAATGAGCTGCCAGCTCTCAGATTGCAGCTGTCAGTTGAAGATTAACACTGACAAATTAGACAGGAGTTCCTCTCCCAGCACTTCTGAGATACCTACCCTGCAGTGATCTCAACAGTGCTGCACTATCTGAAATCATCTGCAGCTAGCAGAAACACAGGAGAGTTAAACAGTGGAAGGGACATGTTACTAATACAGGTCAAAATGGATCACAAAGTAAAACATCTCTAATGAAATGTACAGTTCCCTAGGAATTAAGGGCACTGGCAATTAGCTATGGATACAGTACTGACAAGCAGCCTGTGTAAAGTGTCCAGAAGCCATTACTTGGAGGGAGAGATCCAGCAAACCCAGTCCTGAAAATGAGCTACCACTGAAACTCTGACAAAAGGAAGGAATTCTTTTGCCTTGGCTTTGTAAATACAAGGAGTAAAGAATATCAGGAGAAAAAACCAAGCATTGGTTAAAACATTGGAATAGTCTGTCTGGTTCTGGTGACCATCATTTTAAAGGAGGCTTTTAAAACAGCTGCGGAAGGTGCAGAGGATTGTTACTGAAGCCACTCAAAGACTGGAGAAAATAACTTACTGTGCAACAGTCAGGGCATGGCCAAGTTGAACAACACCACTGGACAGAGGCAGCCCACTGCTCCTGCCAGCTGAGCCTGCTCCAGGACCAACTGGAGCCAGTTAATGGGGTGTCTTGGTTTGGGTGAAAACCAAGCAAATTCTGTTCAGTGATTTTATTTTTCAGCTCAGGTTTTCTAACTAGCTGC
>JANHGL010021693.1:41386-73213 GCA_024611195.1 Ceyx melanurus
AAGTGAAAGACCACACCTGCGGGGAGGAGTGGACAGGACAGGTGACCCCAAACTGACCAACGAGGTATTCCAGCCCAGTACACGTCATATCCAGTATATAAGCTCGGGGTTCCGGATGTTCTCTCTTTCTTTTTTTTGGCCCTTCTGATTGCCCTTCTTTTGGTGCTTTATTGCCCTTTTTTGCCCTTATTGCCCTTCTTTTGGTCCCTTTCTTTGCCCTGTTTCGGCCCTTCTCATCTTCGCTCCCGAGACCCGGTGCCAGAGTCCAGCTCCTCCACAGTGTCCATGTGGGTGACGTAATTACCATCGGGGGGGGGAGGTTGGGTTCGGTACTGGCTTTGTACATATTGGTATATACTTCATTTTTAATTAAATTGTTCTAGTTCCTTTTTCTAATCACTAAGTCTCTCTCCCTTATTCCTTTTCTGTCCCCTTTGGGGAGGGAGGGGGGTTAAAAGAGAGCGGTCTGTTATCGGTCTGGGGGTTGCCCTGACTCCAAACCGCGACACGTGGCCACTCACAGCAGGCTGATGCTGCTGCACAGCTCCTGAGACCAGAGAGGGTGTCTTTACACAGCGCTGCTCTGTATCATGAAGACACAACCTCAAATAAACCAGTCTTTATTTATGTATTTTAAACAGGAGGGAAGAGTGACTTTATGTGCATGAGGACTTTCACAGAGAAGAAAGAGAGAGATATATACACGGTTCCCTTATCTTCTGGAGAAAAGCATCTGAAAAAAATAATAGATGCAATCTGAAGCCAGAGAAGTTTCAATTAGAAATGAAGTGCAGTTTCAATCAGAAGAATGACTATTCACTGGCTTCTTAAAAAAAACAGTAACTGGGTTCTCCTTACAGAGGCTCACTGCATTAGAAATAAAAACGTTTTTCTGTGGATACACAGTTGTTTATTTCTTCTACTCTTGACAAAGCAAGTACCTTTACAATAAATAACTGTCCCTCCTGACAGCTCTGCACCTTCAAATAACAAACAGTGTTTCCTTATCTACGTTTCTACCCCTTTCTCTTCAAGCTTGATAGCTACATTTCTGAGGCAGCCTCAAGATGAACTCGCTCAGGGAACAAGGTTTCAGCAGCTCCTCCTCTGAAGAATGACATTCTACCTCATTCACAAGCAACTGACCCTGATCATTTCAGCAGGACAAGCACTGGATCTGTTTTTAACCAACGACTCAGTGTATCCTGATGGGATCTTTTTGTTTTGGATCTGATTGTAGCACAAGAGGTAACAGAACAAAAACATAATGCAGCCTCTTCCAAGGTTGTATCTTCCTTAAAGCAAAGGGGCAAGTCCCATGATCATATTTCAGACTATGTTAGTGATGCCAATGAAAATAAGACCAATTTCAAAACAGAACTGTGCTAAGGAGAAACTGAGCAAGTTATGAATGTAAATGGCATTGTTAAGATACCCAGCATATTGAGATACCAACCGTGCAAATACTCACCAGTTTGTGATGGCAGTGGGAAAGTGCATCCAGGATTTCATCTACAACTCGGTCAGACAGGAAAGAAGCCACTGTCAGTTTTACTTCACTGTGTGAGGATTAAAAATGAGACAGAAAATTTTAATTCACACAGGAGAATTTTGTCTTTATTAAATGTTCAACGGTATGCCTATTACCCACAGTGCTGTCACTTTATTTGAAGTAAAACATGAGAGGGTGTCAGGATACATGACTGCAGGTTTCAGAAATAAACTCATGAATCACACAATAAACACAAGAGCCTCTGTACCGTATTTAACCTGCTTCTAACATTTTTCTAAGAGCTGAAATGAAAACATTTGGGGAGGAGAGCTGAATAAAAAACGCATGTGAAACTCAGCAGAGAACATTCTTCCAGTGAAGTCAGAGAAACACGGATCTCTGATGAATGAGCCCAGGACAGAGCTGCCAGTTTAACAGCACTCTACTGAACTACACAGTCCCCTCTTTTCCTCAACTCCCTTTTGTGTTTATTGCCAGTTGAAGGACAATGGTATAATGCTGGCTCCAATTTTTGCCATCACAACTTTGTTTTTTCTTTTTGCTCTAGTTAACCACTTTCTTCCTCAAGAGCTCCACCAGCACACCCCACACACTGGACTGAGGGTTCACTGGTAGCTGCCCATCAGGGAAGCATGTACCTGGAATTGCTCCCTTGGGGAGCAAATGGCTCAGGCTGCAGAGATATATACATCCCATATATGCCTGAGTTGCAGCCTGAAGCTCCATCTCTCCTGCCTCTGTGTTTTCAAGGTCAACTGCTTCAGCTAACACTGGCCAATGAGTAACCCCATTTTGTTTTATGGCTTTTATGTGGGACTGAGCTGTAGTGGATTAACAAAGCTACTGCTACCTAGGGCTAGCACTGTTCCAGATAGCTATTATTACTGTAGCTACTGCTGCAGAAAGCCTAGGGAAAAGGTAAGAAACCCCTTGGAAAAGAAATGCAATTCATAGGGACAGAGAACTGTGGCCAAGCCATGGTGGGAAGAGAGTAGAGTGAAGGATTTCCCTCAGTTACCTACATATGAATTTCAGATAATATCAGGCAGGAAAGGTGATAGTGTGGCACCCTCACCCCACTGACAGTCACAGCCTCTACAAGGGAAAAGGGCACTATTATTGTCTCAGGGTCAAGATTAAAGAAGAAAACTCACTCCCTGAGCCATTTTAAACACTCTGAAGGCAAAGCTAAAGTCTTTAACACCTTTTCCTGCCAATTCATCTGCACTCTGCAAAACTAATTTCTAAGTCTTTGTTTTCTCCTTCTGCAAAGATATTAGCATCACAATGCAAAATGACATGCTTTTCCATCAAGCAGAAAGGATCCCTCAGTCAAATAATGGCGACCACAAAAGTTTAAGTACAGGGCACCACATTATACTGGACAAATACATTCTCTTTGGTATATATTTAATATGAAAGAAAAAAAGCTGCAGTAAAAGGCCAGGTAAAAGCCTCTTTTTCTTTTTTAAGAGTGAATGAAGGGTTGTTCAGGGTAACTGTTTCTGCTCCAAGTTTGTGGTTTGGATGTACAAGTTTCCATTTTTAAACTATGTCTGTCTGCTGTGGACAACTCCCACAGTTTTAAAGTGCTTGCTGTAGCTACAGGACAAGAACAAATGCAATATTCACAGATATTAGGGGTTGGAAGGGACCTAGAAGATCATCTATATGAACACTCAAAAGGAAATAAGTGCCATTTTGTTCTATTACAGGAATTCAGTGTTACCTGAAAACACAAATACATTATAAAAAATGTAACCGATATGAAAATTTTATTTTTGTGTTTTAATTTATTAATTCAATTAATTTATATTTATGTACCATAAACCAAACCCATTATTAAGTAAAGCAGAAGCACATTAATTAATGATCACTGTAATATCCCTGGAGATTCCAATTATTTGAATCTCCTGAACTAAATTCACCAGAGCTGTAGGACAATTTCCTGTTCTTTGAACACCTTAATATAGTTTCTGAGACACAAAAGCATTCCAGAAGTCCTCTACTACACAAACACATACATACCTGGCTCAAAATCCCAATTTTATAACCAATTTTGTTAGATTAGTCTTTTAAGGTACCTAATTTTGTTGAGGATATCAATTCCAGACTGCTCCAGGAGGACGTTTTTCACGAAGGTGCGTGGGATGGAAATCTTCTCTGTGCTGGCCTCGATCAGGTCTTCACGGATGCGAGTTTTCCTCATCACACTGGGGCAAAGGTTTTCTGCTGCATCCACCATAGACTCCAGCAGCGTCTGCAGCACAGTGAGCAAAGACTAACATCAAGTACTGAGATTTTAATTAGCTGGAAGAACGCAGCAGTGTTCTGGTGCTTAACACTGTGACACTTCTAGACTTGTAATTTCTACAGTTTTGCTTCCTAATTTCCCATCTATTTTGTAATCCAGCTGCAATTTAACAAAATTAAGCTGAGAAGGGACAACACACTTGGTTTGAAAATGACCTACAACTGCACTTGCCTACTTTTTCCCATCTGAAATATTTACATCACTGTGTATTTCACTGTCTGAGCAATAAATTAGCTTCCCTTGTGCACACAGAAGCAGAGGGTGCTCTGCTGCAGCTGCCTTCACTCCAGACTGTGCCCTGCATCAGCATTTTCATCAATGCTCCAGACCTGCCCATGTGTAAGAGGCATCAGAATAGAGGAAAGGAGTCTCATGAGCATTTGGCACACTCTACAGGGCTGGAATATCCTTGCCAAATATTGAGTACCTACAAGTATGATTTGCAGTGGGCATACAAATGTTTACTATATGGATCTCATTTACATACATGGAAGTTCCCAGTGAACCTTAGGTGCAGTCAACAGTTTTTGTGTGTTGAATTACAATTGCATTCCAAGCAAGGTCTTTTAAAATGGATCACGTAATGAAATGCTGCATGAAGGTGTCAGTGGGAAGGAGGAGGAAAGACTGAAGTACTTACCTGAAAATATAAAAATTATTTCTTACTCAAAATACTCAGAGAATGTGCAATTTAAAAGTTTGAGTCTGGATCTCTTCTTTAAGTGCACAACTGAATTTCTTCTTTTGTGTTGTGCACAACACAACTGCTTCAGTGGCAGATTTCAGTTATTTATTTCACATGACATTTTCTCTACAGAAACTTTTCATTGATGGAAACCCACAACTACCAACCCTGACTGTGAAGGGGCAAACATTTCAGTCACAAGGCCACAAGTGCCAGTCAGCAGACTTGCAGAAAGAAAAGAACAAAGTCCTGCCCACAATAATGACTCCTAATAATCAGGAGAAAGATACACTGAGGAAAAGGACTGGATGATGATGATATCTGAAGAAAAAATGGAACAGATGATGGAGTCAACAAATGCTTTGCACTAGGATGGAATTTAAGAGGAATAGTTCAAGCACTCCTGTCCTTAGAAAACAATCTTCTCTTGCCTAAACACCATTTATCTTCCCTTGAGCTTTTGCAACCTAACAAAGCATCTCTGGGTTCTGTGTGTCCACAGTGACACCAGCAGGAGAAGAGAAATGCAAGGGCCTGGCATAAATTTCTCCTCTATCAACACAACTCACTACAAGATGTTGCTTTGCCTTAATTTCCTCCTTCCCCCTTTTCCCTTCTTTGAAGTCTAAATAAATAAATAAATAAAGAAAGAAACCCAAGTAAATAAATCTCTTATGTGCCTGAAGATCCTTCGTTGACTTTACCCAATTTTCACACACTTATTTCTAGAATCAGGCTCTGGTTGCTATGGAAGCTAAAAATCAAAACCAATTGCAGCACATCAGATGTTTTTTCCCCAATTACAAAAAGAACTGTACTTATGTGAGCTCCCCTATCTATCTTCACAAATAATAAACTGAACATAATGTTTTGAATTGACCCCAACAACTGGGAAAAAAAACCCTAATCCATGTTCAGCTATTTCTCCTCCACACAAAGTACAACACCATAGAACTTAAACGAGTACCTTTCAGCCTTGAGTGTAAAAATAATAAAAATAAGTTTTTCAATATACAAAGAACATTATAACTTTATAGTTTCTTGTAAGGCACTTACGCTTTAAAACCACACAATCAAAAGTAAATGTAAGAGAATGGTTGAGCTCAAGTGCTTTTTACTGTAAATGTGTAAAAATGTAAATGGAAGGCTCATTAATTCTATTGCATGCCAGGAACTATAAACAAAATAACTCCAAATGGTGAAGATGCTCTCCCAGCCCACACCACCCACCTCCCTGCTTCTAAGAGACTCTCCAAAATGCACAAGACCCATTTGATGAGTCCTGCATGAAGGGCTGACCTGACTAATCCCAATCCAGTAACAGCCTAGAAGCTCCCCTGAGAAGAGACTTGTGGACAAATCATTTTCTTGTCTGCAGAAACTTAAAAAGTGATAAAGAATCTTCATCTTATTTCATATAATGCGGAGAGTGAGGAAAATACTAAAAATTGAGCACTGTTTTCCTCCCCATTCACTTCAAAATTTAAAAAAAGTAATTGGTAATGTGTTGATATTATTGTTCTTCATTACATTCCCAGTGAAGCATTCTTATGTTGTTTCAGTTGAAAGCCCAACCTTCGATTTCAGTTTATTTGATAAGTTTAAACATAGTGAAACACAGGCAAGGCAGCTTAGTTATAAACTTTAATTGATTTGAATTGCCTCAGAACCATCTTCTTAAATTCATCACAAGATCACAACAGTTGCTGATGTTTCCCCATCCTGACTTCTTCCTGGACTGACACCATGACACATGTTCTAAGGATCACACTTCCTTGCTTCTTATATCATAATAATCTAAGATAACTGAAGGCAGAGTTCTGAGCTAGAGCTGGCTGAACATGCACACCAGAATGTTTACAGATCAGTGACGACTACTTCAAGAACTGAGATTTGACAGGCAACTCATTAAAAGATTTCCTGTAAAGCTGCCTGTATGAGTTCTTGGGGCACTCTCAATACTTACAAAGTATTCAACCCAAACAGTTAAAGTGGAAATGCTGCATCAGGTTCAGAAGTGGTCACTGGGAAAAAAAATCTGCAATGGAGTCTACAGAAAAGCATCTTTCACTGAAGTGGGATACCTTAACTAGTGACTACTGTTCTCCACTGCACAAGACTTTAGGGTGCTTGAGAGATGCAGAGAGATCCTTTATTAAGGACTTCAGGAGCAACTGATAAGTCTTTCCCTTCTAGAAGATAAGGTAAGATGATAAAAACAGTCCATCTCCTTCTGCCCACCACAAACACTAAAGATACCTTCTGTACAAATACACTGAGAAGTACAGAAAAAAAAGAAGAAAAAAGTAAGTAAAAAAAAGCATGGCACATTTGCTTTTGGCAACAGGCATCAGACTTGGTTACTTCTGCACGTGAGAGATGGTAACACATCTATCCACAGACCTTAAGTTGCTCATCCACAACCCTTGTGACTTCTCCAGCCATGGATTCGAGTGTCTCTTGGATAGGATTGGAGAGCGAACCATTCACTTCTGCCCAAGATGCTCCACCAAGGTGGTACAGATTTGGTAAGAGCTGTAAGACATAAAGAATAAGTTCAGAAAGTAGAGCTGTAAGACAGAATAACTTCAGAAAGTAGACACACCACTATTCATCTTCAAATCCAGACCAACAGCAGGAAATCTCTGTGCTAAATCAAACCAATTAAAATTACTTTGTCACTTCAAATGCTACCCACAGCTGGCCATCTGAAGAAAGCACTCTTGTGACACATGGCTATTCTAACACCCCAGGAAGGGAACAGTTGTAAGCAGACACTGAGCCGTTTGAGCAGGGCAGGCAAGGGCTTACAGTTTTGGAGTTCTTCGCATCCCGCATAAGCTGTTCTGCAGATCTGACGTCTTCCTGCACAGCATCCACACCACAGTTCCTTAAAGAGTTCAAGTGGTCTTGCACTTTTACACATATTCTGTCAATCATCTACTTGAACAAAAGAAACAGAGGAAAACCCAAACATCAGCATGTTGGTCAAACACAAACTGAATTCAGTCCAGACAGCAAATCAATAGCAGCATGATGAGATTTGTAGTGACAATATAACAGTCTGCAAATGCATGATCAGAGCTTTGAGATGTATCAGTGCCACTGGAGAAAAGCATTATAACTCATAAAGAAACTTAAACACTGGAAAGATAAACAAAACTTTAGTATTAAAAAAAAAAAAAAGCAGCAGCTTTGGAGTATTTCCCTCACAGTTACCTCTAGGAAAAACAAAATCCAGTTCAAGTGTTGTTCTGTTTATTGGAGCAAGTTTAATGCTGAAAATGTTATCAATACAACCAATACTTTGCTCTGAAGGTCCCCAAATTGTTGAGAACCTCAGACAGTAAAAGAAAGCTCTGTCACTATGTATTTGACAAACACCAATAGAGTATTCTCCTGTCTTAACAAAATGCAATTGTGCAGGCTGCTGGGGTATTCTTTCAAAACATTAATACTCCTATTTGCAAGGAAACTGTAATGACCAAAGCATAAATTCCCATTGACAGTGGGGTAAATTGAACTTAATCTGTATCTGCACCACAATTCATTCAACATGCTGAAAATAAAGGGCAGGTGGTATCTCTGTATCCTTACAAGGCAAACCAACAAGAATGCCTGACACATAGTCAGTTTTGATCAAGATATAGGCAGCATGGAGATATAATAGATAAAAGCCTTTATCAGTTCACACAGCATTCATTAGAACTGGCTGACATTTTGAAGCAACATCTGAGTGCATGTGTCATCATCATATAAAGTCTAAAGTTCTAGCATCTTGTATCATTAGCAAGGAGAAATGAAATTATTTCACAGCATGCTCCCTTTTTGCTCCACATGACTCTTTTTCTTCAAAGGGTTTTGGGTGAGTTTTTTTTTTATAATTCAAAAAGCTAATTAATTTTTAGACAGTGGAAACTCTCATTGGGACATCTGGACTTTAAAAAAAAAACAACAACCCAGTCTGGGAATAATAACAGTGCAATTCCACCATATAAACTAGAGAATTTTTCCAGCTCTCTATCAAAACTTATTTTTAAATCCAATACAATTTAATATAGAAATGAGTAATCTTACTTTCTGAATAGCAATGAATTAAACTTACTGAAGCCCAATGTGATGTGTGGTTGCTGGAAAGAAGCACAACTAAGACCACCAAGCTATAGAAAGTTCTAAACTTCATTCATATGGAGATTATTAACTTCAGGAAAAAAAAAAGTTGGCACTGGAAGAGATAAATTACTAAAATAGAATAATGTGATGCTGCTCTTGCCATTTTTAGCACCACTATATCTCCACATACTGTTTTCTGTCAAGAGGTTAGAGAATAATTTCAGGTTCTAGTAATAAAACTCTGTTCCCTTTAGATTTTAATAACACAGGTAGAAAAAGGACATTTTGAATTCAGATTCACCAAATAAAATGCATAGAACAAGGAGAAATCCTGCTGACTCTGCTGAAGAGTAAAACAGACATCCCCCTCGTGTAAAACTCCCATTTGCATGGCAACACAACTGCTGCAAGCAAAAAAGGAAATAATGGGCATGACAAGATCTGTTCTGTTTACACCACCTTGCTTCAGTGCTGCACTGGACCTGAAAAGGGAGACCACTGGTGTGAAATGCTCTAGAACAGAGAGAATGGTAAGCTACCAGAGAAAATGCGTGTGGTCCTCTCAAGAGAGAGGAAAAATAAAAATAGAACACATGACATTTAATGAATCTGGTAATGGTTGATAAAATGCAAAAGCTTCCCAGCTCCAGCACAGCTTTTGGGCTGTTAGACAGGAAGCCTTTTCAGCTCTCCAGACTATAAAGAGCTATAAAAGAGCACAAAAGACTTCTACCTTCTTTTGCTCCCCTCTTTCTCTCTACACAAAGCTTCCCATGACACCCAGAGTTTTGAAGGGGACTTACTCTCCAAGGCTGTTTGTTCTGATGGGACTTAAGGGCATGTTTACATTCTTGCTCAGTGCCAAGAAGAGAGCCTGGAACTGACTCACACACCAGAATTAGCACAGCCTCGTGGTGGTGCTTGTCACACTGAGGAGAGCCTGATGAAAAGTCAGACTCCCGAGCATGAATGAACTAAACTGCTCCCAGTTCCAGTTCAGAAATAGCTCAGATCTTACTCTGCACAGAGCTACTATACATAACATCTCCCTTTTGCAAAAGCTTCTTCTCCTTCCAAAAACATGATCACTGATCATTATTATTTCTTGGGAAATGGAGTACCACCCACAAGGCACATTTTGCTCCAAGCCACTCTACCAGAACCAGAGACAAATGTGTCCCCCAGGAAGATGTGTAGACACTGAGAAGTACCAGTAGAGACCAAGTTCTCACCTGCTGAGTGGTACTAGTGACAATGCCTTGCTGCAACCTGTAGGCTTGCTCCTGCAGGTACTTCCTGGTCTCGTGATTACGAAGCAAGTAGTTTTCTATCTAAAAGACAAAGCCAGATTAGGAAATGGATTTGACTCTCCACATTGTAATTTGCTTTCAATTTTGCTTCTGTATCAGAAATGGGGACTGACTGGGAAAAGATCTTAAGTATTTATTTGTTTATTACATGCAAACCTTACTCTGTGTGTCTCAGTGCTTAACAACCACATTGGCCAATATTAATTGACTCACTGACTAGTGAAACATCATTAAACACAGTGATTTTGACACTGTTTTCTGAATCAGTCTTCTATTTTGAACAATTTAATAAGTTAGGCTGACACAGGAGCCCCATTTTAAAAGCTACTTAAGGCAAAGCAATATAAAAGTGCTCTTCAAAGACAAGCGATTCCTGCCCACAGTTGCTGGTCACAGCCTACCACAACTGTTCCCAGCAGTAAACACCTACCATCAGCCAGGCTAATGGCACAGAGTAACCCCTAACGTGGCTCTATCCAACTTAGCCAAGTCAAAAAACTCTAGTAGTAAAGTGTTTAAGGTTCATCAGAGGTGATGGATCTGGTCTCAGAAGAATGGAGGAGGAAAAGGAAGGGAGGAGTGACCAGCAGGTTGTGAAGCAGAGACTAACAGGGACTGACAGTCACCTCCAAACTTGAATCAGCAGTAGGGACTGGACACAGTTTGGCCAAGACCCACAGGAATGCAGGGTTTACCCATCTGCCCACACTGCAAGTAGAGTGTGCTGCAGAGATAGTGCAGCTTGGGAGGTCAGTTACTATGTCCATCTGATGCTGGAGCAGGGCCAGGAGCACACTCCCTGTCCTCCAGCTGAGGTGTGCTGAAGCCCACAGACCCTCCTGAGATGGCAGCCAGTCGGTTCAGGTGTACCTGCAGCAGACCTGACAGCTCAGAGGGTGCAGGCTGCTATTCCCATGGACATGGAACCAGCTGCCTTCACAGCACTGCTCCCAAGGCTGGGACCTGGTTGTTTTCAGAGAGAACTTCCTCATGTTGTATAAGGAAAGCCTGAACCATGCATGGTAAAACAAACTCAATGCCAAACAGTTTTAGCAACTCTGAAATAAATAAAAAAAACCCTTTCTTTGCACATAATGCCTCATTAACATGTATAAATGAGATCCCTATGGCCATAAACTTCATATTATTTTGTTTTCAGAGGTGCATCTATCATTCTAGATGTGAACCTATCTACAATTATATTAAATGAGATGTAAGAAATACCTCCATCCCTCATGACTCAGTTGTTTTTTTTTTAAATCAGAATTTAGATCATTTTCATGCATCAAAGAAAAAGGCAGTAACTACCAGCACTTTTCCATGTGAGAATCATTGTACTGAAAATTTCTTTACTAATAAGGATCACAGACATTTGCTTTTTAATCATAGTTATCTGTAAGAACTATTAATATGGCTTTTATGACCTTACTTTGGCTGAAGAAAAGCTGCTCATTAAAGAGATGTGAAGTGTACGTTTTCTGATTGAGCAGGAGGCTCATTTGGAGCTTGCATGATTTACTATATTAAAACTCAGCTGGGAGCTTTATAACTCATGCAAGTGGAACAGCTACAGATACTGTCAACACCTCTCCATCCAAAAGAATATATTGGTGTAGCTGTTTATTTAGGGCAATGCAGTGTGTGAATTTTATACGTACAATATAAAACTCAAGCAGTAAATGTTTTTATCCTCCCCCAAATTAGAGAGCATCCTTTGTCCTGTACAGCACTGACTGCACTTTTTATGCCAAAATAAAAACCACATACCAATAATTCTATGCACATGGAAATACACACAGCACATATGTAACAAATATGCCAATTTCTAACTCCCCCTTCCATAGCAAAACAAGGTCTGTCTTGCAGTTATTTAATTAAGACTTTTCTATCCAACACCATTGCACTCCATCACTCTTCAGCCATTCTTTGGAAGAAAATGCCTTACATGCTCTTGCAGCACTTGCTCACCATGTTTGCATCCATGCAAATCCAACTCTCAGTGACTTAGCCCAGAGCATGGAATCACAGCCACTTACTTAGAATTATTATTTTAATTTTAGGGGTTTTATTTCTGTGCATTGGTGGTATACACAATACCTTCTGCAGTGCCTCCTCAGTTTTCTCAGGGTTTGTTTTGAGTGCTTGGGAAGCATCATTCATTGGTATGGGCATGAACCTCAAAGTATAATTCCTACAGAAAAAGAAAAGAAAAAAAATTTTTAATATGAAAAGTCGACCTAATTACTGTATCTTTTTATGAAGAATAAACTAGAAGAGAGAAGTAAGATGCATCTAACTTGTCTGTGGAAGGTACTAACAATGTATTATTCACATTTTTACGTGAGCTCACTGGAGGCATGCATGCTCCTTTTTTCCTAATTCTTCTTTGCCACTAGATAAGAGGTGGAGATTTTGAAAAGCAAAAAATGCAGCTAAGTAGACATTGCCCACTGGCTGTCACTTAAAGGCCTAGCTGTCCTCTGCACCTTTGCATACACAGTTGGATTACTTTTTCTTATATCAAAGCAGAACAGGGGGTGTCAGTGCCTGCTGGCAATTCTATCAGATCTAAGTTTAATGGAAAAATTCAGTACAGATAGATAGTGACTGAGAGACTGGGGTTTGAAAATTTACTGTTTAATAACTTCCCCTGTTTACAACAATTGGAAGACACTAGCTGAATTTTTAATAAAAGCTGACAAAAGCAGCTTAGCACCTCCACATTGCTTTATGCAAACAATTGCTTCCTGCATTTTGCCTATTATTTGCAAAACACTTCCAGAGCTTTGTCCATCTGCTGCAATATGAGAATAAAGGTAAGGTTTTGGTCTTGAGTTGAAATTGTATTTAAACTCTGAGAACATAAATTAGCTAGCATGACACAACTAAAGATGCAGTGGTTTGTCCATACACAAAAGAGCAGGAAGTTATTGAAACAAACACAAGGGACAACTTGTTCCCAGTGAGAGTGCCAGAGGCTGGCAGGGGCTGCCCAGGGAGGTTGTGGAGTCTCCTGCTCTGGAGACATTCCAGACCCCCCTGGATCTGTTCCTGGGTGACTTGGTCTAGGTGCCCCTAGGTGAGGGATTTAATGATGTGAAACAAGTGCAACTGCTGCTTAATTGAAATCTGTAATTTTTCCCTCTTAAGAAAAGTAATGATAACATGAAATGGAATGTGATGGAGAGAAATGAAAGTCATTCAGCATCCATCACTGGTAACTGCAACTGTGTGTAAGCTCAGGGAAGCAAAATAACCCAGACCACAGCAATTATCATGAACAACTGCAGTTCCTGAGATCATCACTATTAGTTTCAACTTGCTGAGGGAAAGAAAAAGAAGTCAGACCACGAAGGCACGTTTCAGTAATTTTCTGTTATTACAGGCAGCTTCATTCACTGACTAGAATAGAATTTCTGCATGCTATCAACACAAGAGAATGGAAAAAAAAAGGAAAAAATATTCTCAAATTCAGAATTTTTAATGCTAACAGCAGAACTCAACGGCCTTAATGCTGGTAGAGCGTGGATAAAAGAACCACAGAGCCTTTTTCCATCCTTCTGAAGGATGTGAACTCCTAAATTTTCCTTTAGATTAAGTACTCTAATGCTTAAAATTGAGAGCACAGCATCTTCAGATCATATCAATTGTTATGAGAACTGCAGCTGCTCAGATCATTCAGGATCTATGTCTTTGGCCTCTTCATCAGTCATTCAGTTGCTTGAGAACTTACTTTTCCAGTGCCACAGCTATGTCCTGGAAGCCCTGTGCAGTGATGTTATTCTTGTCCCATATTACAGTTCTGGAAGGTGCAGGGGGAGGGTTGGGTGAAGAGAGAGGAAAGAAAAAATTGTTAAACAAGAATCACCAAATAAATCATTATTGAATATTTGCATACTGAAATAACAAAGCACTGTATGTTCAGAATTGTACAGTGGAATGCAAGATGTTAAAGACCTCTCTTTAGTTATACTCAAACATCCTGAAATGACAGAAGGTAGGGACAAAGATATGACAAAATTTGGTTTCCCTTTATTTTTTATTATAGCTATATTTTTCATTGTTAACATAAAACCATAACTTTTCTAAAATATAGTTAATAGAAAGATTTGGAGATAAAGTATCTTTTTTTTCTTTTCTTTTTTTTTTTCCTCCCTAGGAATAGCATCAAAAATGAAGTTCAAATATCTGCTTTTTGAAAGGCCAGAGTGAAAAAGCAAGAAAATTGCATTAGGTGATCAATTTTTGTTCTAAATGGGCTTTGAGGCTACAATGACAGAAAGTAATTTTAAAAAATCATGCTGATTAGTGGCCCAAATGTGCAGGTTCTTGTATATTCAATCCTGTACTAGCCCTGCACACAGTTCCTGTGATTCCACATGCAACACAACTAGCTGCCAATATAAGACATTAGGCTGGGTGCATAGACTGAAGCTCTTTTGAATACACAACAGTGGCAGGAGTGATCCTTCCCCCTCCTCCCCCAGCTCAGACCACTCAAACAGACCGCCTGGCAACTTGCAAACACATGTTCAAAGATCTCATTAGTAGTCAGAAGAGACAGTAAAGCAGAGAAATCTTGATTGTGTGAGATCACTAGTTGTAGCTGTTCTTTAAAACAAAAGAAAATAAAGATTTCTGGTGCTTAAAACATATAAAATATAGATGGCACAGTTTCACAGGTATCGACACCCTTATGCTCTTGCAGAATTTCCCCTTTTTTACATGGAAAGATAAGGAAGAGCAGAAGAGAGATTCTACACCTACTTTGCAAGGTCAGATATGCTTAGGGTCAAATCTTGGATATTTTTGTCATTGGAAGGTGTATCTATATTTCTACCAGGATGTGATTTTATAACACTTTCAGCAGAGTTAGGCAGTGCTGCATTATTGAGTTCATAGTCACACCAGAAAACGTGGTGACATTACATCAACTGTGATGTTCAGTGTACTGTGAAGTGTTTCAGCCTGCCATCCTGAGAGCCATCAAGGCTCTATTTCTTCAGCCACTGTGGTCATTGCAGGTTAATACATTCAATAAGCCTAAGCCACCTCTCCCTGTCTTCTTGACATTTTCAATATTCAGTCCGGGCACAGCAAGGCAAAGACCAGGATCATTTCTTCTGAACAAAATAACAAGAATTTCTTATCCTCCAGGAAACAAATATTTGGAGAACAGACACAGAGTGGCTTCTTAACACAGACAATAGACTGAGGAAGGTTCATCTGCACAGTCTGACAAGAAGAGTGAAGATGAACTTGCCTGATGATGGTGACATATTTAAGGGACCGAACCAGATTCATGCTGATTGAAGGTTTTAGTGTTTGCTCATCAGATGCTGGATAGAAAAAAAAGTGATGCTTTCAAGCCATCAGAGCCAGACATGTGCTAAAAAGCAGTGAAGCTGTCGGGCAGCTGAAGTTGTGGAGAAGAGATGCCAAGGTCCATCAGCACTGTAGGCAGGGGAGAGGGGAAGGAGGGATGGTCCATGCTGCTCACTGTTCTCAATTAAAACTGATATAGTTCTACAAAAATGATACTCCAGAAGACAAAAAATAATTCACTTTAGTTTCCTACCCAACTATCAGAATTTCCTCTGCTGGGAAGGCCTCTGGTAACAAACAAGAAAGCAGAAGAGAAGAGAGTGGCTGAGCACTGCAACAGGCTTCCCAAAGACACTGGAACCCCTGTACTTGGAGAGTCTTCAAACCTGCCTGGACAAGGCCCTGAGCAACTTTGTGTAGCTTTTAAGCTGGACCTACTTTGAGAAGGATATTGGAGTAGATGACACCCAGAGTTCTGTAACAAAGTTGTTTGGTCTGGTTTGTTGTTTTTTTTCTAGGATTCTAGAAAATTTAGAGCTCTCTTCTTCCAACAAGAGGTCTTTCTGTTTAAATTAAGAAAATTTAGCTTCCTTCTCTTTTCTGGTTGTTTGTTGTTTTTTTTTTTTCTTAAGAAAAAAAGGATTAAAAACTTCCAAATGGAGACATGATACATCAGCTGTACCCAGAAGGGTTTTGAAGAGAAAAAGCTTGAGAGCAAGCCAACAACTTCAATATTATTAAGCCAATCTATCTTTTACTGCAAATAGATTTCCCTTACCTGAGCTTGGTGTTTATCTGTAGGGCTTTTGCCAACATCTTTGCTCCCATATCTCCCATGGCATTTCCACTTATATCCACTTTTGTCAGAGAAGTATTGCTGCCCAAGGCATTAATAATGATGGTGACCTCAGTCTTCAGCTTGGAATCTGCGAGGGACAGTGACTGCAGGGGCTGTGGAGCACAGAAAAGCAACTGACCATGTACTCATCCCTCAAACATCAATCAAAAGAAGTTACAAGTTCCCAAACTCTTGCAGACAGCAATAAGCATCAGAGTTATTTCTGTGTTTGCTGCAGATCCTACAACGTGTGATAAATTGAAAGTCAACACCTTACAGCACAGATGTCAAACACATACACACACAGAGATTAATCTGCAACACCCCAAAAAATCCAACATTTTTAAGCAACAGAAGTTCCAACTTCCTACATCCTATTAAATACAGAATACTGTGGGAACCTGAAAAGACTCAAGGTAACAACAATGAGCTCTGCAAGGCAGTCTCTGATGTCTGGTGGATTTTGCTTCACCAGCATGCTTCCTTATCAGTGAGAAACAAAAATATCCAGCACTCCCCTCCTCTCCCTCAGACAGAGACCTTTAACCAAGGGCAAATGAGGATCTCAGACATTGGTAAAACTAAAGCAATTGCTTTAAACGGGTTTGTTATTGTTGTCAACCTTAGGAATGATTTTGTATATCTGTTTCTGAGCTATACTAAACTATAGCAGGTCTAAAATTAAAAGTAGTAAGAAGAGCATCTGTTTAAAAGAGTAAGCAATGGATATTACTTATAGTGGTGTTCTGACATCAGTGATGGCAATATCTTTATGTAACTCTTTTTTTATCTCTATATATACAGTGTTAAGCTGAAACTACTTTACTGAGCTCTGAGAAGTCACACTCTAAGCCTTAAGAAAATCTCTTTTAAAAATGCCTGTATTCTCTCTGTTCTCAGTGTCCCAACACTCAGTGGCAGGAGCTTAAGAGATACAGGCTATCCATCCCCATACCTTGCAAAGGTATTACAACTGCTAAAATCGTAATTTGACTTTCCTAATGTATGGACACTCCATAAAACATTTCCCTTGCTCGAGTGTGCATACAGAGGAGTGGATTGTCACTATACTCCCACTTAGGCATGTATTGGAGGATGAATATTATGAGCCTAAAATCTCCAAAATACCAGTTTGGGAAAATCAACAGCTCTTAAGGATGAGCCATAGCACCTACATCAGGTGCCTAAACCTTAGATTAATATAAATAAACCAGATAAACTGTGCACACCTGCCAGGGTCCAAGTGCTTGCATGGTACATTGGGACTCTAGCCTCCAGACACCACTGGCTTACAGTGATAACCAAAAAGCTTACAACAGTAAGAAATACACTTATAAATGAGGAAATGCATAAGAATTTGGAGGCACAGCAGGTTTATAATTAAAATGTCTAACAATAACATAAGCCACATGCTGGTTTTATTTTAAATGGGTATTATTAAATTACAATGTCAGTGCCCCCAATCTGTGTTTCCCAGTTCTATTACATCACGTACCCTAAAGAATATTAGCATTGCATTACAAAGGCATTTAGAGAGCTCTTGGCACAAGTCTGAGAAGCTCTTCTGCAACAGATTGACAGAAAAGCAGCACCACACAGCACTTGCACAGAAATCACCAGTGAACTTGCAAAGTAAAGTTTCTGATTCCTCGTAAGTCAGTTTAGAAAGGGTCAATCAAAGAACTTAGTTGGATGTGCTCCCTCCAACATACCGATTTTTCTAAACCTCAAATATCCCTCCCACAAGAGGATTTCTCACCTCTTGCATCCTGATACTCTGACAAGAGTATATGATTGAAAACCCTTCTGCACTGTGTTCTGCAAGGACTGACACCTACACCCCATCACTGCCACACAGGAAATATGCATACAGCACAGCAGAGCACCCCTGTGTGCTTTACTAGAGCACACTCATACTACAGGTGTTAGAGGTGTCTTTGAAGTGGATGAAATGCTGGTTTTCTTGCAGAGTTATCCTGATCCTTATTTACTCAACAAGAAATAGCTAAAACTTCTGGACTCACTCAGTGCCCTGAATGCAAACTGCAAACAGAATGTAACCCTGTAGGATTAAAAACACAGGCTTGTAAATAGTCGTTACACTATCTGATCATTAAAAAAAAAAAAAAATAAAAAAAAATTAAATCAAACAACAACAAACAGGAAAAGCCACCAAACCCAACTTCCCCACAAACTAGGGCAATACTCTACACAGCCTACAAGCATTTGCTGCTTTTATCAACCTAAGTTTTAGCTGGATATTGAGAAAATAGAATTCTAACAATCACTTTGGTGTCCCTAATGCAGAAAACAGATACTTTGCCAGTACAGTGAAGATGTCTTAACGCAATCTTATTAAGGAAGAGGAATTCTTTAAAACAAATAATAGAATTAGAAATGTTATGATTGTGTTCATTGATTTTTGTCACACCACTCCTGGAAAACATTTAAGAATTAAATTCAGCTACATTTGTTCTCCTACAAACAAAAATCCTATAAAAGCCCTCAATACCCAATTCTGCCACAAACATTGCAGTAAGAACTAAAGATACTCAATGCTGCAGGAATTCTCTGCACCTACACAGGACCAAGTACCACTCTGAGCAATGGTACCTGTAACTGCAGTGTAACATCTGTTTTTGCAAGAAGAAATGGCACAGTAAGCACACAGCTTCAGACACGTCCCAAAGTACTAATAAGAATACGTTATTATAGCCTGCAGAGCACCTACTTAAAAAGATAAAAAACCAAACAAGACAAACCTCAAATCTAAATGTTACATTCTTGTGTATATTAAACGTGTGGGAAATGTTGCTGTTTAGGTTACTACTATTGCTTTTGAATTGTGTAGAATTACATGTCTCACTGTATTTTTACAGTCATAAACAAAATCCATTGATTAACTCATGGCTCGTATTAACACTACATCAGCTCTATTTGAAATGTGTATAAATGCCTGAAAAAGCATTTGGCAGACTACTATTTCAGATTAAAGCCTCTTGCTTCAGCTTTCCCTGCAGATAACTCACAGTCCCTAAGATGTACCAGCCTGCAGCCAGTACTGACCCAGCAGTGCACTGTGGGCAATATCATACCCTGCTCTCTCCAGTTCCACCATTTCTTCTTAATGTCCAGTGGCAGAAGATACACAGTGATGGCAGAACAACAGACCATCCCATTCAGGATTCAAAACCAAAACAAAATAACTAAAAATAAAACATTGTACTAACATCTTGTGCAAACAAGAACTGAACTCCTTTCAATACAGGTGCCAACTCAGTGGGAATCAGCTCTGGTATCTGTATGCAGCACTCCACTGTGTTACACTGACAGCCCATGGTTGAAAGAATAAGGTAAGAAGGAAAAAACCCAAACCAACACAAAACAGCAGCCCTAATACTGATTAAAGGACACAGAGAAGAGGACAAGTCTAATGAATCACTTCAAATACAATTAAAGCAGTCAGTCAGAATGAACACAGAACACATGTCTAACAACCTTGTCTCCTTCTGTACATTGGAAACCCTGGTGAGAACTGCTCCACTGAATTGCAGGGTGCAGACACAGATGGAAGGGGGAAAGAAGAAAGTAGTTCAAGTGGAGAGCATGAGCTTGGAGGTGAGACAATAAAGACACCAGGAATAGCAGGTGTTAAGGCAGCTGAAGTGCACAGTCAGCTATTTCTGGAGAGTGAGGAAAGCAGAGCTGGCTTGTTACTCATATGGGGAACAAAGGGGAAATAAAGGACTAAGAACAGATGAATAAACATTGACAAGCATGAGAGTAACAGAGCATTTTAAGGTTCCCTTATAGCCAAAAATAGGATGCCAAGTAAAGCAAGAACACAAACCCAACCATAAAAGTCATTCAGAATGAGGAGAGAGGCTGGAAATGGAGAGTGAGCAGGAATCCCAGCAAGGCACTCTGAAAGGGTTTTAAGCAATTGCTCTGGTGATTAACATACTAGGAGATGTAAAGAAGAGCACAGTGAACAGTTTATTTGAATCTTTTGAAGGAGAAAGGAGTTCTGGGAGATCACTGCAGGGACTTTGCATTTTGTCAAGGCTAAAAAAAGCTGATACACCAGAAGAGCTGTGAGGAAATAGTGCATTTGATTCATTTATAAACATGAAAAACCCAGAGGATACAAACATTGTAATCTATAAGGGCATAAAAGTTTTCAAAACCTGTGTCTGAAGGGCTGTATAATTTAGACTTAGTGACTGGGTTAAGCACACCCAACTATTTAGAATTCATATTTTTCAACAAGCACAGTTCCTAATACTATTCTAAGAAACATTTACCAACATGCTATACATAATCTAAATTACTGTTTGAAAGAATAAAAACAAAAAAATGCTGGTTGTGTCTGTGTAGGATCATGATCAAATCTTATCCAGCAAATTAACAGTGAAGAAAATAGTTGAAAATAGGCTGTGAGAGCACAAATACACGTGACAATAGTAGGCAGAAAGATACTCACTGAATCCTCGTCTTGAATCATCTGAACTAAATTATCAAGTACTGGAGTGAGATTTCTGAGGGAAGAAAAGTTAGGAAGATGATGAAATCAACAGCTTTCCCTCATCTATTCTCTAGTTATTAAAAGAAATAAAAGCCTTACTTGGATTTCATGTTGTTAAAATTTTTGCCTAACGCCAAGTGTCGTATTGATCGGTTTTTACTAAGCCAGGCTACAAGGGTTGAGAGGTCAGATTCTAGGCCTGTAAAGAATCAGATTAGATTAAGAATTAAAACACAATTTCACAAAAGGCTGAGAGAGGGTCCAATTATTAATGCTATAGTCATTCAACTATATCAGTGATTTAATTTCCAAGAGCTCTAAAAAATTTTTCACACTTCTACATTCAAATATTTTTTTTTTCCCTGTTTTTCTATGATAACAAATGCTTTCTGTAAAATAAGCCTGTTAAGTCTCCATCCTAATCAGCTATTGATGGCACCTCTCAGAAACACAGAAGAAAAATATAGTCCCTTATGTGTAGCCCCATCACCAAAGGTCGTTTCTTGCATTGTAAGGCAGAGTTTAAAGTTCCTTTGAGAGTTTTGAGACCTGTCTAACTGCTTTTTAGCCTTAACAGAGCTGTGTACCAGTGAGGTCTCAAAGCCTTCAAGTGCAAAAAGGCTAACAAAGCAGCCTAGGAATAAAATGCCCTGAAAAGCAAGTCTAACTTTATTCTATTCCTGGTTAAGATAACTTGCTGTAGCACTGTATCACCGAAACAGTGATGCATTTGAACAGTCCACTCGTTAAATTACTATGACTTAGGGCCCAGATCTGCAGGATAATTCATATGTCAAATGATCTTTATTCATTTCTTTATAACAGTGAATCTGTTTACATAATTGGGATGAGTTCAATAGCTTCCAAAGCTTTCCACTTGTCAATCAATCCCACCTTTTTGGGGCACTCAACTGTACTGGGGATCTCTGAAATACTCCTGCATTTGGCCGTCAGAGGGATAAACACAGATGGTGAATTCTTCCATTGCAGTTTGAGTCTGGAAGAGGAGAAGGCAGCTGGTATTCCCAGCTCGGATACATAGAGCCTCCAAAGCAGAAATAGTCCAAGCCTGTTCTAAAGACCCCAAGAAGCTGATTGTTTCTCTGAAGCTCGTTGCCAATTTGTTGTAAGTTTCCCTCTCTTGCTTTTTCAGTATCACCACTCCAGTTTAATTCTACAGCTGGTCTTTCCCTATCTTTGTATACTACATTTTCATTTCTCATTTACCTTCTCATCCCCTCGTACTTAAAGCTACTTTCCTCTAGATCTGTTTGCTGCCATCAAGTTATTCTGCTGTGTTACATTTAACTCAAAGAACATAAACTTCTGAGGGTGCAGTTAGTCTATAAACATTTCTTATATACTTTATAGCTATAAGAGCTATTAGTCTGAGACATTTCCGTAACCAATAAGGCCAATAATCATAAAGCAAGAATGACCATCCTTGATTACATTGTGAGCTGAAAGAAAAAATGATTCTCAGCTGCTGCACTTGCTTGACCTTCCAGTCCTGTTCTGTGTACTTACCATTGTCTGAAATATCTAGGCTGGTGATATTGTGAATTTCTGCTATGCATCCTTCCAAGACTTGTGCACCGCCCGATCTTAACTAGAGACAAAACATCATCCATGTTTGCAAACTAGTTATGGTTTCAAGAGCACACAGAAAACAGTGGTGGGATCTCTGAACAAAGAAGGCACTACCAGTGACCAAAAAAGAAGTCACAGAAGTTACAGACATCAGCATGACAGCCTGTCCACACATTCCATCATTCTCATCCTTCCCTCTCACTGTTTGCATATAAATGAGGAAAGGGACTCCCTTCTCCTCAAACTGCTCCTCAGCAGTTAAATTAGGGAAAGATTTAAATGGTGCAGACACAATAAATCCTTTGGGGCTTGTATCAGGCAGTGACTGACAGACTTTAGAGCAGGTTCTCTATATGAAGACAGCAGGACATTTCCAATGGCCAGGGAGAAGAAAAACCTCACAGCCTGTGAACATGCAACACTGTCACCCTTGAATTCCACTTAAGTCAAGGCTTAAGATGAGCATCTTCCTTCAGCTCTTAGCATAATGCTATGGTGTGCAGATCAAAGATGAGCAGAGAATAAAAAACAAAACAAGCAAAAATCAAAACCAATGCATTCCTGTTGCTGAACAGAAAATGTGAGTAATCCAATTGTAAAATGGCCACAAAAGACCATAAGCAAAAGAAATCAGTAATTTACCATATTATTAATTTAAAAATAGGCATAAAAGAGAAAGCCAGCAACAATAACAAAAATATCTCTCTGAAAAGTACAAATTATGATATTATTACATTTCCCAGGGCAAAACATCAACATTGAGAATCAATTTTATCAAAATTTGCATACTTATTTACTAGTGCTACTGAATTAAACAATACAACTTTATCTTTTTTCCAGAGAAACAAAAGTATTTTTTATTTCTTGCAGCTACACAAACTACATTAAGTGCATTTCACTTTATGAGCATCCCCCTGAAAAAGACTTAAGCAAAAGAGGGGAGAAATGCTACAGAAGTTATCTTTTTGCACTTTCTGTTTTCATGTTCCTTTGCTTAAAAAACAAACAAAACCACAAAGGAAAGCTTTCTCAAATGTGAAATAGCCTTTTCACCTCCCGTGCATAAAAATTAGGTATTATTTTACTTAGTCCATGTTCTTGGCTGAATATCCTGAATCAGCCTGCTGATATTCTGCGAATATCCATGTTCTAAGTAAGGAACCATAAACACCTTTGGATGTATTTTTCAATAAAGTCTTGAAACAGCCCTTTTTTGAAAGTTTGAGATATGTGACTGGTTAAAAAGCAGCTCAACAGCTCGGCCTGAGCCTGTAAAGAACAGGGGTGTCAAAGACAAATCATGTCACATCTGCAAGTGTACAAGACACGGAATGTAAGTCACCTTTCCTCCTCTGCCTAAAGGCAGAAACAAAGCCTAGCTATCTTTAGCCTCTCCTCTCAAAAGTGGTCAGCTTACACACTGTCTTTTGGCCAGAAGTGGAGCAATTCAACTCCTGGCAGATTATGTGTGGTCTTTGACTGGTCATTGGTATGGTAGGAGTTCTATACACTAAATTACACTGACAGTAGAATCCAAATGGTTGTGCTATATAGATTCTGAAGGTTGAAGTGGGCAGCTTTTCAGAAGCAACTTCATTTTGTACCAATAACTCTATATTTAAAATCTTAAATACAGAAACATTTCATGTGCACAAATGGTGATATCTATTTAATCTGAGGGTAATGATAACAATTTTACTTTTAAGATCAACATTTATTGCAACTGTATTAAAATAATATATGAGAGATTAATTGAAAGGCCATTCATCAGTGGACTGTGATACTTAAAAAAACTCTGCACATCTCCTATATGACATACTTCTGGGACTGCAAATACAAGCTCTTATTCAGAGAATGAAGAAACACCCTTCAACAATCAAAAATGCCAAGCATGTTCAAAGCTGAGAGGTATCAATATGGGAAGGGAAAACAAAGATGCTTACTTAATAATTAAGGTAAAGCATGGAGGGTACTTACACAGTGACCAAGCTAAGGGAAGCAGAAGGGAAAAGAGTGAAATACATCAGTGCTGAGCAGGTAGAAAGAAAAATGTAATTTTCATAGTAAAAATAATAAGAGAAAAGCCAACCAAACAAGCAATATAAAATTACTAAAGCTTGGAGTTAATATACCAGAAAAAGTATGGGAGCAAATGAAAAGTGGTGGGAGAGGGAAGGAACAGATAGATTTCTCCTTCCATAGTTGAGTACAGAGGAGAGCAAAGCTGAAGCATCAGCTTTGCAGCCTCCTAACAGCACGTGGTTGCAGGAGCTGGGAGCAGTGAAGATCACCAGCTCTGAGCTTCCCATGGTTCTGTTTCTGGGTGCAGATTACCCTCCCAGGGAGAGGTGGAGAGTGGTCCCAGCTCCTGTCACATCAACTCCCTTGCTGGTGGAAGCATAATGTTTTCTTTCCAAAGCACATGAGAATGGATAAAGCTCCATGATGTGAGAAAATGCTGAGGGAAGGATCTAATGAATTGCTATCAGTTTGGAGGGACCAGCTACAGGAACACTGAGTTGGGCACAATTCCTACAGGAGTCAGCCATGACCACGTGTGCTTCAGTGTCCAATAAAGCTCCTCCAAATCCCATCCTCAGGGCTCCTCAATGAAAGGACAACACTTTCACCCCATCCACTCTTGTTGGTTTACATGCTAATTTATACTCTCGTTACTTATGTTTGTGTTTTATTGATTTATTCTTATAAGGTTATGACTACAGCACTTTATTTTTGTTACTTTAATTACTCCTACCTTTTCCTTCTTCCCTCTGAAAGAAAAATTATCATCTGTCTGATCTCTCCACTCAGAAGCATGTGCACTTGACCTGAAAGCTTTTCTATATGGAATTTACATACAGTGCTCTTCAAAGCAATACCATTTTTGAAAAGTATAAAATCTCAAAACAAACTGTGAAATGCCTTCAGAAAGATTTGGTTTTTTACTCACAAGGAAAAGTCTGTGCACTTTCCAAGAGCAATTGACTGTGAACCTAAGGCAAGGATTACCACACCTCTACACACTCATCAAATTGCATGTTTTCTACTTAAAGGGAAACCATGGCATTTGAAAGACACTTCCAGAACAGTTAATGCTCAGATTATGGATTTGGGAAGATCTGCCTATCAAGTGAGAGGCTTTCTTTGCAGCTCAAAGTGGTACAGGTGGCCACTCAGAGAGAGAAGGCCTGAGCCTAAACTGCTTCACAGTTGGTTTTCTGCAAGAGTCTACATGGTCCTCTGTCTCACTTCGCTTCACTGAATCCCCAGGGTCATGGCTGGTATTTTATTATAAGATGTAGCCACACAGGCTCTAAGAGTATGGACAATCCTGAGAAACAAAGTGCACAGCAAAGCACAGAGAAGCAAGAGGAAACAAGATTAAGCAAATCAAGCTGCCACAGTTGTTTTTATTTATTCTCCAGCTATTTAAAGCCATTTGCACAGTGCCTCTGAAGTTAACAGCATGCTTCAATCAACTCTTACTGGAGTTCCCTATTGGCCTGGATTGATTAGTTGATTAGGAAAGCAGAATTTCTTCCACAGTTAAAAGGCAACCCTGCAGAAGAGGAAGCAGTCTCCAGTCTTGAAGGAGCTGCAGGTGCTCTGGACCTCTGGGCTGGTTATTTCAGGTGCTGTAACACACAGCAGCCAATTCTCACCACAACTGCTTCTCCCAGCTCTACCTTTCAGCTACAGAGGCAAAACCTCTTGCCCAGTGAATTTCACAGGAACTCCAGTTCCACATCATTGCATCTTTTGAGCACATCCTGATAAATATTCCTTACCTCACAGCTACTGAGATCTAAAGACACCTCCTTCAGATTGTGATTGCAAGCCAGGCCTAATAAAAGCGCTCTGAAAAAGATCAATTTTAGAATCGTTTAAAAAACAACAAAAAGGCAGATTTACATCATCATCTAAGCAATCACAGGTGAATACACCTATAACACAAAGAACTGTTTCAAAACAAAACCACACCAGCTGAACAGTTATTTCTTAAATGTCAGCACAAACCTGCCACACACACAACACCCCAGCAGCTTCGGTGAACACGGGGATGGATGCAAGGCTAGCAAAGAAACTGTGAAGCTAATGCTACATTTAATAACATTCATCAGAGATTAATTTTCCTCAACATTTGCTTTCAAAGCGCATCAAATGATTACAAAAGGAGTGTTCTGTTTCATGACAGCAGCAATTTTGATATTCCAAAGATTTGGGAGAAACTGGGGTTTTAATAGACAAGCTGCAGTGCAGCCAGCCCTTCCAGCCAGCATAGTGCCTGTAACACTCAACGCTGGATCACGTTCAAGCACCAAGCAATTCTCCACTTCTGCAACACAACAAACATTTGCAAATTTCAGAATTACATTCCCAGACAATAGTGTCCTTTGTCTTTAGGCAGAATGTCAGACAAGTGTAGCAATGGCTGATTATGACTTGCATAAATCCACTTTAAAACCTTAGAGAAGTTTGTTTCCACATAAAAGTTAGTTTTACTATTGCACCTGTATTAATACTGTCAGATCAGAAAGCACACCAGTATGTCATGGAGCAGGAGCAAATACAGCCTGTGCATACCTCCTGTATCTTTAGATAGATGCTGCTTGGAATTAGTAACAGAACAGAGAAACAGAAGGACTTCCTTCCCAAACTTCATTGCAGCCAAAAGCAACCTACCAGCATCCAAACTTCTGACACATGGAGATAAAAACTAATCCACTTTGCTGAGCCATTTGCCTGCACGCTTGCTATGCAACTAGTGTATAAAAACTACATATAAACTGTGTGCACCCTGGGAAGTTTTTTTTTTCATTTAAACTTACTTAAATCTGCCCTGCAGGTATAAATGTTAATCAGTGCTTCTCTGTTAACAAAGGCAAATAGCTTGTGCTTGCTTACTTCTTAAGCTATTATTATACAGACGTTGAAAAAGCCATGAAAGCTCTGCAACAGCCTTTACAAATGTTCAGGTGAGCCTTGTCCATGATCTCCAGAAGTCTGTTCCAACCTCTACCATACTATGATTCCATGGTTTTCTTCCCAAACATGCTTTTTTTCAAAGTTAGTCTGGCTGATGATAATTTTGCAAAGACGTTCCTGAACATATCATTTTTATTTTTCCTTCTAGAAATCATCTCTCCTGTGCTATTGCAATCTTGCAAAGACAAATATTTCTGTCTGGAAAAAGTTGCTTCCATCTTCTTCTTTTTAACAAATCCTATGATCCTGATTTTTCTGTAGAAGGTTTTGTGATTTCTCACAGTTCTGACCAAAAGGCTAAGCAGCTTCCCTAGGATACAGCACATCCTCAGTCCTTTTAACATCAGATTAACTTCCACAGGGTGCTTTTGAAGTGAATTAGTCAAGCAATACAGAGTTTGAGAGGGAAAGCAAGATGCACTGCAGATCATAATTCTCGGTACTGATGAGTGCTGGACTTTGGACAGATGCTTCTTTCTTTAACTGTCTGTACTGGTAAAAGAGGTTTTTCTGCTCTCAGCTCAGCCTGTGCTACCCATCGCTGCCTCTCTACCTCCACCAGCACCAGTTGTTCAAGTAACTCCCTCTAATCCCATTCAGTCAAACTGAGCAAGATTAGCTTCAGCATAATATCAGAGCAGTTTTTTACTAATATGGACGATTTTGGCTAAAAAATACTAGAAAGATTTCATTTGCTGCACTGCTGGCAGATCAAGTGGTCACAAAGATTTGGGATAAATTAATCCAGTAACATCTTTCATGAGCACAGACCATTGTAGATACCCACTGGCCAGAACTCCTCACACTCCAGGATATACTCAACATGCCAAGCAGAAGAGCTAAATATGAACCTCAGTGTTGGGGGCTTCTCACCTTCTCAAGTGGTTGCTGAACACATCTAGGTGCCTGCTATGGATAGGGTTATGTATGTTTTAATGATTATTAGCTAGCAAGCACTTTGGAAAGAGCCCTTTCATTGATTTAGCCAAATAAACACAAGGATTCTGCCAGAATGACCTATCTAGTTTAGAGTTATCTACCCAGACCTAGCTTGACTTTAAAACATGCCTTTAAATCTTTATGGTTGCAAAGTTCAACACAGTTCAAAACTACAGATGTCACAGGAAGGGTGACCTGGTGCTCCACCATCTCCTCAGCCTGCTTCAGGCTGCAGGAAGAGCTCCTCTGCAGCACCCAGTCCATGTCATCAGAACCTGTTAGTCACAGGGTGAGTGACCTATTGCACTTGGCATTCCTAGAAGCTGCTGCCACCACCCCTCCCAGTGAAAGAAGGCACAGCTCTGTGCAGTGGGTTTCTCCTCCCAAACACTGCTACAGATTCAGTGTCATAATGGCTCTTGCAATACTGCAGCCTCAAAGGACTGGCACTTACACCAGCACATAATCCCATTTTACTGTGCAGCACAGTTTTGTTCATAAGCCACGAAGAAATATCTCTCAGGAAAACGATGATGAAAGCTAAACAACTGTGACATTCCTGCAGAACAAAATATGAGTAATAGTAACTGCAAGATGGAAAGAACATTTCTTGAATCTGTGATCATTATGAAACTCACTCTTACAATATCAATAATGTACAATGGGAAAAAAACCAACCAAAACCAATCAACAATAAAAACCTTTCCCCTTCATTTTTAGTATGAGGCTATGTAGTAACAATGCAAACTAGGTTTTAGGCAATATTTAGGAGAAAATGAAACAAAATTCTTACTTTAGAGGTTCTGGAGGGAGTTTAGTTCCTGAAAGATTAATCTGCATCAAAGCAAGTGAGCTGCTGAAAAACTGTTTGAAGGAGGGAGGAACTTCTTTTCCTTTCCTGTAAGTAAACAAATTCATTAAGAAGCAGCATCTAAACACTCATCATTCCAATAAATAGTGAATGTAAGACATCAGAATCATAATGGATCTTTTACATCTTTAATTTGCTCTACCTTCAACAGCTCTGTAATCAGTGGCTCTCAATTAGCTTAGAAATAGAATGTCATCAAAATGTTGATTAAACAAACAATCCTTGGCATTGCACTGCTGCACAGAAGGCATTACTGCCAAGTATCTATTTGGTGAACTACAAATGCAGTCATTTAGACCTTAGGTTAATAGTGAACATATTTATTATATCTCATGAGCAGAAGATCAAACAAGATATTACAAAAACCCTGAAATTGCCATTTCTCCCACTAGAGATAACAACCCAATGCAGGAGTAGCTTAGCCCCAATGAGGTATCATCTGTGATATGGACTCAAAATACTGATTTGAGGAAAACTGAAGCTAATGTTAATATTTCCTACAATGGAAGTGTTCTACAAAGTTAAGTCTCAAGGACTTTAAAGGGACTTCCAGAAAAGAACAGCAGAAAAGGAAAAACAGTAGTTATAATCACAGTCGAATAATGAAAAATACAAACTTTAAAAAAATAAAGAGGAATCAAGTCAGACTTCAAAGCCTGATGCTATGCCTCATAGAGACAAAAGATTATATATAGACTTTCCACTACATCAATATCACAAAAAACTTATTAGACAAGATAGCTTATTTTACAGCCATCTAGCCAAGCGTGGAAAGGGAAAGAAAATGCTTGGCATAAATAACACCTTTTTCATAGAGCATTAAGTCTTCTAATACTTTCATAAAGTCTTAGATTTCTTCTTAAAAAGAAAGGTGCAACATAAGAGCAAGAAATGATGGAATACAATATTACAGGACTTGAGAATAATGGCATTTAAATTGTACCTGTGAGAAAAGAGAGTCCTAGAGAGGCTGAGGACAGCTAGATGCTGCAGACATCCACGAAGGAGGGCTCCACACACCTGGTTTGAAATAAGAAAGATTGACCTGACTTTATATTAACCCAGAAAAATACCTAGGGATAGAAGGAGGGAAGTTTCCTTGGCATTTGAACCCCACGAAAAAGCCATCTTTACCATATCTAGTGCACATTCCGTGTTGGACAAATCCAGATGAACTAGGGCATTTGGCTGGGCCAAAAAATTGTACAGGCTCTGTAATTCATGGAGAAAAAAAAAAAAAAAGAATTATCCATATTAATTTTGATACTAAGACTCCAACTGCTTGATTGCTGCTTCTCATTACACTTCATTCTTTTATTATAAAATCTCACTACAAGAGTTGTGTCTGAAACCTCTTTTCACCCACTCCATACAACCTGGTTTCCTTCTGAAGGCCATCACTTCTTCAAATAAAAGGGGGGAAAAAGGTGCTTAGACCCATTAACCAAACATTTAATGTGCACATCTTAAGTTACCTCCCAGTTCACTTTCACAGCAAATAATTGCCATTAATTTTGTTAGAAATAGCCTGGAATGTCACTCAGATTGCTGTTACATTTCAGAAAGGCTAATTGGTTTGTAGTTTGCTTCCCCTGGAAGCAGGGGGGAAGCAGCTAATTTGTGCCTGAAGCCTGTGGTTATTTTGTGGTTATTTCTTAATATCAGCTAGGCATTAAAGCTTTAAGGGAGAGTGCAGAAGAGGTTAACAGAGGTTAATATTGATGGATTCAATACTGCACGGGACATGTCATGTAAACTTATGCAAAACTTCTTATTATGTGCTGGTTTATTTAGAGCTTTTTTCAGTCTGAGAGCAACACAGAGAGAAAAGCATGACCTAATTCACAGAACACTCAACTCCACATGAATCCCAGCCAAACAGAGCATGTTCAACGTTGCTAAAATAGATCCATCTTTTTAAAAATTAGGTCATTTCAGCCCCAACTCCTAGAGTGCAAGAAAGGTCCCTGCTTTAAAAAATCCCTGTGCCTTTCTCGGGTTTATTTTAATTGCTAAATAGCAGGATCTCCTTATTCCTGTTCCATAGGCTAAGGGATCTTAGTATTAATTTTTTTTTTCTTTGAAGTCTTTCTCTCTCTCTCTCTCTGGCAGGCTAAGAAAAGCCCCACTTTTTTTGCATTTATGTCCCTTAAAGTAATGTAGAAAGACATTGGATTTCTTTAAGCAGTGCCTATCAAAGTTTACATTTTATTTTATTTATATTTTTACATTATTTTCTTACAAAGAGTAATTCACTGTATGTCTTTATTTACATTTAGCTATTTGTTTGCAACCCTTTAAAATCCTATTATCCCACTGAAAATGTCACATCATACCCTGAACATGCTGATAAATCTGAAACTAGTAAGATTTGTGAAAAAGTCACAGTCTTGTCTGACTGCACACTAACTGGGTGAGTCTAGTGTTGCATATTTTAGATGCTCAGTGCTTAAAGATATCAAACCCTAACACTTACATGCATACCACTTTTGATGTGAGAGAAATACAGATGTAACAGTCAAAAAGTGAATATATACAAAATGAGAACTAAGTGGATTTTGTTATGGAGAAAATAGAGCTGCATGTCTATGGCAATTGAAGAAAGGAATTTAAAAGATAATTACATTCTTCAAATAATCATGAGCTTCAACAACATGTGTCGAGGAGGTGTACAGGCTTATTTATAAAAGCAAAAATACTGAAAAACAAATAAAGTCTAAGTCAAAAGAAGTCATACGTTTTCACCCTTACAATGAAAAACATGCAATACACTTATCCCTAAAAATAATAATTTTTAATTATTATTTTATTTTAAATT
>JANHGL010021693.1:73313-90605 GCA_024611195.1 Ceyx melanurus
TGCCCCTGACGTCCCCACCAAGGCCAACCCACCCCTGACGTCCCCACCAAGACCAACCCACCCCTCATGTCCCCACCAAGGCCAATGTGCCCCTGATGCCACCACCAAGGCCGACACCAACTTGACTTTGGTGTCCCCAGCACCACCAAGACCAACCCACTCCCAACATCTCCACCAAGCCAACCTGCCCCTGACGTCCCCACCAAGACCAACCCACCCTGACGTCCCCACCAAGACCAACCCACCCCTGATGTCCCCACCAAGACCAACACCAACTCACCTGTAATATCCCCACCACCACCAAGAAGACCAACCCACTCCCAACATCCCCACTGAGGCCAACCTGCCCCTGACGTCCCCAACTTACCTGGGGGGTCCCCAGCCCACCCCCCCACCCCCCAGGGGTCCCACCCACCTCTCGCAGGCTGATCTTCGCCGGGTAGACAATGTCCGAGCCCTCCCGGCGGAACACCCCGTGGGGTTTGTCCTTCAGCACGAAGACCACGTCGGCGGGAATGTTGTTGGGAGTCTGGTCTCCTTCCTTGGGGAAGGTGATCTTGGTGCCCTCCTTCCAGCCCCTCTTCACCTCGATGGTCAGGATCTTGTCCTCGTTCCTCACCGTCTTCCCATCGGGATTCAGCCTCTTGTGGGAGATCTTCATCTTCTTGGTACAGCCGCTGTAGATCTCCTCCAGGGAGACCTTCAGGTCGTAGAGGACCGGGGGGTCCTGCTTCCTACAGGAGCCCTCCCCTCCCCGCGCCCGGGGGAAGCTGACGTTGCCGAAGCCCCCGACGTGGAAGGTGGTGAAGGTCTCGTCCCCGTCCTCCTCGTCCCCGTTGCGTTGGACGAAGAAGGTGTCGAAGGGGTTGCGGCCGTCGAAGAACTCGGCGAACATGGCGTGGGGGTCCCCCCGGAAGGTGTAGGTGAAGGTGGGGCCGTTGGACCCCCCCTGGCCCGAGCTGGGGGCTCCGCCTTTCAGCCCTGGGGAGCATGGTCAGGGTGGGACAAGGAGCGTCGTCAACCCCGCGGGACGCCCAAAGGTGGCCGAGGGGTGCGGGGCAGGGCGCGGGGCAGGGTGGGGCGGGCGGGGAAGGCGGCGGCCGCGGCCTTGGCTCGGGGCCGGTGGCAGGAACCGGTTCTGCCCGGGCACAGATGCCCTGATGAAGCCACAGTGTGTTACACATCCCACATCTTGGGAAGGAGTCTCCTTGCCAAGCCTGCAGGGCTTTAACGGTGCAATCCCATTTTGAAACAGACTTGTAAAATGTAGTTTACTCCATAGTTCAGCCAGTGTCTTCCTGCAAACAATCATATTTAGATAAAAGTATCTGTGTAAGTAGATGAAAGTATCCATGGAAGACCAAGTACATCAACAATTATAATTGCTAGAACTTCAAAAGCAACTGACGAGACCTAGAAATTAAAAAGATTTCAATTAATGTATTTGCCTGTAATTTCAGAAGAATAGTTAGTTAATTAAAATATCAAGAGATGCATAAAGACTCTCAGTACCTAATCAGAACAAATACATATTTTTCACATTCAAATTTAAAAGCTCACATTGGGAACAAACCATTCAGAGCTTTCTTCCTCTGAAATCCTTCAGCTTTTCCAAACACAAATTAGGACATGGCTACTTCTACCTCTTCAAATTCATATGAGGGCTCTGGAGCTCATCACCAATTTCTGTCTTCTAAGAGCATTTATAAGCAGCAACAACAAGAAAGAGGAACAAATGTGTGGATTGTCAACAATCCAGCACGTACCACCACCAAGAACCAATTCTGACGATGCAGGAGCTGTGTCTGAGTTTGGGGGAAGAGCAGCTATCAAACAAGCCATGACTTTGATGCTGGTTTCAGGTTATAAAAGGGCCAACTGCTCAACACCAGCCACATCAGTGAAGATAAACAATGTGAATGAGGGATTTTTATTTTTAATTAGCCTTTGGCTTGGCCTCAGAAAAGCAAGTCCTAACTTTGAATGAGTATACTAGAATTTTCCATTTAACCAGAATTTTCAAATCAATAAATTACTGTTTGAACTTCACCTGCCTCATGCTACACTCTAACAGCAATCTTACTTTCATTTGCAGACACTCTTTCATGCTCTTTTACTGCTCTCAGGAGGCTCAGAGCATTAATAGCTCTCAGGAACTTTTGAGATGCAGTATTTGAAGAAAGATCAGCTAGGAAGTTACCACCTGAACTTCACTTTTCAATAGAAAGTGCTTTTCAAATAAGGTCAAAACCATCTCAGAGAATGTACAGAATATCAGAAACTCTAAATAAATAGATTAATAATGTAGGAGGGGAAAAACAAACAAACAAACCAAAACACACACACACAAAAACCCAACCAAACAACAAAACAAATAGAAAGGGTAAGGAAAAAAAAGTAAAATCCATGCACCTTGGAATGTACTGAATTCAAGGATTAAGGTCTCCTCTAGACTTTTCTCACAGAAAATATTACAAGTTCAAAAATAACCTCCCAAGTTAAAACCACTTCAGCACTGTCTTCTTGAGGTACAGGAACCTGTCTAAGACAGGCAACTGAAAAGGCAAAGCTGAGTTCCTTCAGGTCCAGAGAGTTTTTCCAGGTTTAAGGCATCACATATACTTCAGGAATACCAAGGAGCTGCCATGGGACAGTATTCATGGTGACATTTTACTCTCTGGAGAACAAATAGTTATTGCAATGCAGTCCGGACTAGGATTCACACGAGATCTATATTAGACATATTGGAAAATATTTTCAGCTTTTGTTTACACATTGTCTTTTTGAAGGGTGTTAAAAACCCTCCCAATTCTTTTCATAAATTCAGAATTCATTTTTAATGACAGGAGTTTTGCAGATGAACTTCGTCAAGCTGGTACTTGTTCCTTATGAATACAGAAGAGTAGCCAGAGTGTTCTTGATCACAAGCATTTGCTGAAATCATTCAGATCAAAAGAAAAGCATAGGATTTGTGTCAAATTCCTGATCACCTAATTTCAAGAGTACATGTGCACTTAGTCAAGATTCTGAAAGAATTGCTTGTCACCAAAAAGGAAGTTAGCAGTGGAACAAAAACAATCCCAGTTTTACAAGTCTTTCTAATGGAAATCACGGTTGAATAAATTCAGTTTAGGGTTTCTATTTTCTTCAGCATAACTACAGACACTCATAGAAAATAAAAAAAGCAAACACAACAACGAAAAAAAAATCCTTCTTCCCACCCGTATTCCCTCGGGTCAACCCTTAAAGCTTAGATGAACACAGAATCTGCACTTCACAGAGCAATAATTAAAATGATAAAAGAGCAGGGGCTCCTGTCTCTTATCAAGTAATGTCCTTCGTAGACCATAATTCACTCATCTTTTCCAGGTCATCAGCATCTGTGAAAAAGCTGCAATAATGTTGGTGCTTTTTTTTCTATTTTTAACACTAATGTTTTACACAGGAGACCTTGGGTTTGTGAAGTCTGTTTAAAGAGGTCACTGTGTCCATTCTTTGTAAAATAGCAATGCAAAAATCCTGAGAGCTGACTTGTGTTTCAGCACTATTATTGCTTTTGCAATAGACATAAATTTCAATTTCAATATAAAATCAGAAATGTTCCAAGCCACTTAATAGGCATTGTCACAACACTTGGTGTCATAAAATAATTGCGTGGAAAACATTTGGAAAATTCCCTACATGTGCTTGCTTCAGATATCTTACTGCAGCATATATGGAAAGTATCGTTTATGCCAATTCTAAATTCAATCTCTCTTTACAGTACAGGTTCAAGCCCAAAGTTTACAGAAGCAAGTAAGAGTTTTTCCAGGTGCTGAAGTGGACACAGAACCCAGGCCATGGTTCAGCAACCCAGGACGTCAAATAAGCAGCCCCTGTTGAGAACACACATGTACATCATTTACAAAACCAGCTATCATCTGGTAATGGAAGGGATAATAAGGATGGAAGCCTGGAACTTTGAGAACAGAAAAAGAAGCACACTTACAAAACATACCTTTAGGTGACAAGGAGGTTTTAGATAAATTTAAGTGTTTCAGTCCCTTTGGAAGTTTGGCGAACTGGATGCTCAGAGATGACACACCTGTTGGGGAGAAGAGCAAATGGACAGTTTCAGGTTGACCCTGTCTTTTTATGAGCATAGATCTTTGAAATGACAGATGTAGTGAAGATCACTCCTTTTCCATCCACTGGACAGAGAGAGAATTTTGCTGTGAATGATCAGTGAGCCACCTTATGTAGTTTAAAAAATACATAATACACATATGCTTCTGTGAACAAGTCAAAGGGAAGATATTAAACATGTCAAACTATCAGCACTCGGAAGACCTGGAAGTTTTATAGTTCAGCCAAAAAACCCAACCCAACATAAAAACAAAACAAAACAAAACAAAAAAACCCAAAACAAACAAAAAACAAACAAAAACCACAAAAGAAAGCCCAACAACTTGATGTGAATCTTCAAAGTGTTTTTATTTTCTTTTAGAAAGGGCCACCAATGCAAGAGAGACAAGCACACTAGTTATCACTGCTTTATTTTCCTAAGGTAAAAACCCTAAGAGCCTGAAATCTCCACCTAGTTGTAATGGCCATGTAATTCCCTTACAGTGGCCTGCAGGTTACCAGTCAGGACACAGGCTTGGGAATGCTACAACTGACTGTGATCTGAAACAGTAAAAACCTATTAAGATGCCAACACACACTGGACTACTCCAGCTCAAATCCACAAAATAAAGGAAAAAAAAAAAATGCACTTTTCATTAAAGCCCTTTCTCAGTGTCTCCAAGTTCCACACTCAATAAATTTAATCTCCCCCACTTAAGCAGAGATTGAAATTTGATTAAGAGGGCACATCCTAAATAACAACGGAACCAATCCATGAAATATTTATTAGAGGAATAAATCAGCACAGAAACCCCAGGCTTAACCTGAAATGTGAAATATAGTCCTCTGCAGCAACTCTCTTGGAGAGAAAAGGCAAAGAGAAAGAGGGTAAAGCCTTTTACTCGATTCAAAACACAATCAATTGAAAAGCTGATGCCTTTCTCCAATATGAAGACATGAAACAGTCTGATAGTATATCACCTATATGGTTACTCTGCTTTTGCCACGTTACCTGCCATTGATAATTTACCTGATACATTCCAGTGGCATTTTAATACTCTCTGTAAAAGCCAGTTGTAAATGCTGGTGATAGATGCAATATCCACATGGCGCAGACCAACTTACTGTGTTTTATTCGAGTTGCCAAAATACTACACCAATGATGCCTTGGCATTGCTGATTGTAAAATACAGTGGTAACTGGATGCCTTCACCAACTTTTAGCAATAATTAATCAAGTCCTATTAGTAGCATTTTCTTTCACAGCTCCATTTTTGGTGATCATGATTTCTGATCACCTCTTGCCTGTTTAAGGCTTGCCCTCCTTAAGAATCCATGCTAGCCATCCATGAAAGTCAGTGTTCTGCTGAAGAACACCATTATTACAACAGGCCGTAGGCCCAACTACATTGTACAAAATTTTCTGTTGTAAGCTGGAAAAAAAAGGCTCTTACATTGTTGATTCTGCTTTTGAACAAGTGTGTTTAGGTTGTGTTATATGAAAGGATGGGGTTTTTTTAAAAGAACTCATTTTTATCTTAAAAGCAAAACTAGTGACCAAACATTTGGTAAATACTCTGCAGTGCAGGGGTTTAAAAAAACCCAAAACAACAAACAGCAAACAAACCAAAACCAACAAAAATCAAAGCCAGACAATAACACCACCACCACAAACAAACCAACCCCACAACCAACCAGCACCAGAAAAAAACAAAACCCAACAAAACCCCGAACACAACCGCACACACACACACAGATGAGTGTGGAAACTTTTTTCACAGTAAGTCTATAATAGATTGAAACCATCCTACAGTATCCACGTACAAGATACTAATGAAATGCAGAACTAAAACTTGGAGAAATTAGTAGAGATTTTTTTCATTATCTCAGTTTCTGCTGTCACACATGCAATTAAGATTTGACCTTTTCATTAGAATTAGGTAAATTATTTGAGTACTTAAGGAGAAATGAACTATAATCACAATGTGCAAATACTGCAGCTTCTCAGTTTAAGACAGATTTACATGTCCTGTGATTTGATATTCACTGAGTTCAAGATAGATTTGACTTAGTTAAACTGAAGGGGCAGCAAGAATTTCACAAATAAAAGTCTGTATAATAGAGATTAGTGTAAATATTTGGATTTTGGAAAATATCTTTCAAAAAAACACCTGCAGGAACTAGAAATTCAATGAGATAATTTTGAAATTATAAGGGAAATACCAGAGTTGTGTGAATTATGGAGAGGAATGTGTCACTGTGCCTTGTTGGAACAAAAAAACCCCGCCCTAAGCTCTTATATATTATTGAGTTCCCATATGTAAAGACATTCTTATTACTACAATAATGCAACTGTCTATAGTCCAAAGGATTGGACCTGGCTTCAGTTCAAATAAAAGGCAGTGCTTGTATGAAGTGATTTACACTGAGACCAGACTCTTAATTTGTGATTGCCTTTCCTTTATGGTACTGTCAATATTTGTGAGACTAACACTTGGAAAGTTTATTATCAATCTTGGCTTTAAAATCTAGCCATGCTAAAGCAATGGGAGTTTTGCTTCAGGCTCTAGGAGGATCAGAATTTAATCTCGTGTTTTGTTAGAAACAATACAAAACAAACAGAAGCCTGGAAATGCTCAGATTCAGAACTGTGTGCCCTGGTGCAGTTAACTCTACTTGTGCCATTAGAGCTGTCATCTCTGGTACAAGATCAGCAAAAATGGGTGGCTCAAAGAGCATTCAAGGGCCTGAGGGACTGAAAGCTCCTTTTCTTTTATGCACATGATTCCCATGTCTTATAACTGGATGAATCCTTGACTCCCAGTGCTGGTAGGATGTTAGAACTTTCAGCTTAGCTAGACTGATAAGTAGTCTGTAGGTTGCTAGCTAAATGCAAAGGAGGGGTAAGATTATTTCCAGCATTTCTTACTCAGAATGCTTCGCAACAAAAATTACATTTCTGATGTCTTAATCATTCCGATTGTACTCCTTTTCCTCCTCTTTTGCCAGTGTAACTCTACCTTGATTTTGAAAGTACCCATTGTGTCTAAACCAGCTTAACAATTGCAGACAGTCAGAAACTAAATAGAAATTCTGAGGAGGTAAAAAACTACTTCCCCCCCCCCCCCCCAAAATGATCATGACAGCAAAGAAACTGGAAAATTTCCCCCAAACAGACAAATAAACCAAGAAAAGGCTCACTGTATAGAATTGGCTTTGGTTTTGTTGTTTTTTTCTGGCCCAACAGAAGCACAAGACAGTGTGATCACAGAACACTTTGTTCCTGGAGTGCATTAAGTGAAGCAAATGGAAATCTCACATGGGCACCACTGAAGGGTCAACTCCAGACTGAAAGAATCTAACCCTATTTTAAAAATAAATGCCTCTTGGGTGAAAAGAGGGTAGTCAAGGGAGGGGAATGACTTTATATGTACTGAAATCATGTCTAGTGGTGCCTAATCTGAGAAAAGCTGAGCTGTTCAGCTTGATTTTTTATCTTGCAGTGTCAACAGCTCTTTGATGCCAGTTATGTCAGTATTACTGAACATCGCCAGGTACTGGCAACACAACGGGCTAGTACAAAGATGAAGAAAAGGAATACTTTCAATACTGAAAATAAAAATGGAATTACGGCCGAGATAAAATCACAAAGCCACCAGGAAAATACCATCCAAGCAATGAAGCTGCCTCATGTTTCATCTTCTAACTGATTACATTGCCTTTAAAAATTGCACACCATTTACTCTCTAGTCCCAACAGTCACTGTGTTCTGTCTTCCTTTAAAAGAAACCTCTATGAACATGTAATGAAGTCTAATGAAGTCCATGGTTGGCTGAAGACATTTAAATATTTATCAATAAGCTAATGGGCATGTATAAATCAAAAGAAAAAAAAAGAATAGTGACTCTCAGTCATTTGTGAACAATAAGTATTTGTGAACAACAGACACAGTAGCATTACACACAGAACAATAACCTGCTACTCAGGCAGAGCCGAATGGAGCAGCAGTAATCCCCCTATTACATTTGTAAAAAGAGAAACATGTGAATGTGACAGTACCTCTATCTTCAAGTGGATTGCTAGCAAGGTTGATCGTGTGGAGTCCTGAGTTGGGATTATGGGCTAGGGCACTGGCCAGTTTCTGTGCAAAATCTCTGCAAGAAGAGGAAAAAGGAGGAGAAGGAATTCTGTTATCTCCTGTATCAACAACACGTTCAGAGGCTTAAAAGCATCAAGGGATTACCAGCCAGAAGTGGCCTATCCTTCAAAGTATTTCTGACATTGCAAGACAGCAGAAACAGCTCTCTCAAAGAACAGCTGCACCCTGATGAAGTGGTCTTGGCTTGCTGGAGATTCTGGTAGACACATGTTCCTTGCATTGTCAGAAGGCTGCGGCCTGTTACCAACTCTCATGCAAATCATCAAACCTGTCCTTGTACTTACTGGGAAGCTTTAATGTATTAATGGACTAGGCCATAGAATCATTTCCTCTGGAAGAGACCTTCAAGATTATCAAGTCCAACCTTATTCCCAGCCCTATCAAAACCACTAAGACATGTCCCTAAACACAACATCTACCCAGCTCTTCAACACTTCTAGCTATGGTGACTCCCTTGTCCACCTCCTTGGACAGGCCATTCCAATGCCTCACAACCTTCTCAGTAAATAAATTCTTACTAAAATCCAGCCTGAATGTCCCCTGGTTCAACTTCAGGCCATTTCCTTTTGTTCTGTTGTCACTGGGGAGAACAACCAACTCCCACCTCTCTACATCTTCCCTTCAGGTAGCTGCAGAGAGCAGTCTCTCCTCAGCCTTCTCTTCAAGGCTCAACAGCCCCAGATCCTTCAGCCTTTCCACACAGACCTGCTGTGTGTTTTTCATTAAACTGAGACTATAATTCCAATGTTTTTACTTCATCTGAATTAGAAACTGAGGTAGAAATAAAAAATATGCCTTGAGCTTCTTTCTCTCTCATGGGTTCTATAAGGCCAGTGGTGGTAAGCTACCAGCTACATTGCTAGAACAGTGATAATGAACACTGCCCTCTTTCCTCAGGACAGAACCTTCCTGCCATAAAACTAGTAGGTCAGGCTGTGCACTAAGGACTGGAAACCAGAGAGCAACAGCCTCAGTAGCTTTTGGTTATCTGTTCCTGCCAGGTGTACTTGAGTACAGTGAGTTTCCAGGAAAGTTTAGTTTCCCTTGAAACCCCATGTCCTCAAACAGTCTCCCGGGTCTAGAACAGGTTCCAGGCTGCAAAAGCATGTGGATGGGCTGCCACCTTTAGGAAAAGTGTATTCTTCTCCTGAAACACAAGCAGCATGTGAATACAAACACTCAACAAAAACAAGTTCTGGGCTTGAATCTTAGCCACCTGACAGGCCTCGGGGTATCCTGCATTGCTACCAGCTGCTGATGCAGAAGACTACGTATCTCCTGTATGTCCTCAGTGATATTTGCCAACACTCTGTGGATACCCTCCAGCATTCCAAATAGCACTAGATACTTGTCCTTAGGCAACTAAATTAAGGCTCCTTATGTCCAGCCAAGAAAAATGAGGTTTTGAGCTAAAAAACAAACGAAACCTTTTCTTCCTGGCAAGTTTCCTCCTCTTCTTTTATCACAACAGATTCTTGTCATTACAGTGTTCTGCCTGCACCTCCAGGCTTGTGGACAAACTCTGCTCCAGCTTTGGCCACCAATATAGGCAGGATTACCAGAACTCTTTGGACAACTCGGGTGTGTGTGAACTACTTAGCAAAGGCACAGTAAATCAAATGCCACCAGAAAGCACTGGTTTGCCTACATATGACACATGGGCCTCCAAGGCTCATTGTGGAAAAAACTGACAAAACTTCCCCACTGCCTAGGTAGCCTCCACCAAAAACAGAGGCACCTGGGCTGTGCTCAGTGGGCAACATCCATCACTTCCCTTGTCCATGCTTGCTTCAAGTCCTACAATTTACATTTTTTTGGCTGCACACTTCATGAAGAGAACATGCAATGTAAGCCTGACACTTTTTATAAAGCATCAGACTTGTTCTGCATGCATTGCACAGCCACACTTGGCTGAGCTAAGGATATCAGCACAAAAAGAGACTCAATTTAACTATATAATTGGCAGAGTAAGGCTATTTCACCAAGGATAAGAATATAACACGTCTGGAAATCTCTGACAAACAATTCCTCAAGATCTGCCCCGAAAACATCCCTATAAGAGAAAAAAAAAAATAAAAGGACATCTGTGGGTAGAACTAACAGTGTTAGGTGTAAGGACACCCAGCAGGGGCAGATGAGGTGACTGCAACAAACACCACTGTCAAAGGTGGCATCAGGCACCTCTGCTGTTTCCCCTGTCCCTCTGGAATGGGGCTGCAGAGGAGGATGGGGCGAAGGCAGCAGGGACAATTGCCTGCCAGCTTTCAGAGAGTACTTAAGCACAACAAATAGATCATTTTCACCAGCTCCTGCAAACTGGCAGTTGCGAGCTGAAGAACTGGTCTTGCAGTTTCATAGAAATGAATATTCTGGTTATCACATACTGTTAAAGTGACTCTGATGCAGGATTAAATATTCTGGTGTAGCTGCTCAGGTTATTTCTCAAAGCGTTGTTCTCAGTAGCTTGCTCTTAACCCTAGTTTGGCATTCTGTCACAGCTCATCAGAAATGACTGGTCTGTGAGCCATGTGAAGAAAGATAACCAGAAACAACAGGATTTCCTCCTCAAAAGCAGATATGAGAAATCAGAAAACTGACAAACGCGTCCTTGACAAGAACAGACAGGCAGTGTTGATCAGAGCAGATCCACACCAAGGCAACATGCCAAATACTGTGCATGGAAATGGAAGCATAAAAAAAAAAAGTCACAGGTTGATTATCTGTCAAGTCCTGTTAAAATTGAAACCAGTGAATCCAACCGTGTAAGTTAAGGTAGGCAATGTGTAAAGATAATCAATGTATTTTTTAAGACAAATGATTGATTATCACCAGATTTCAAGGCACATACTGCAATAAAAAATACATTCAAATAGGTGCTTATATTTGAATTACTATTGAAGACAATGAACTAGTGATCACAGAGCTTGTGTATAATTCCAAACTCCACCTCAGATTTCTTGCGTCATTTAGGAAATCTTCTTTTAAAAGGTATTTTAATGCAAACCCCATTTTGAAAAGAGGGACAATGGAAGAGGAGACAATGTGAAGGAAACCAAATACTTTCTCGTTGTTCTTTCCCTTCTTTATTTGTAATTCAGTATAGTGTTCTGCTTCTCTCATCTTTCCACTGCTTTTTTTTCTCGACACAAAAGTTCATTAGCACTAGAGTTTACCTTGTCTCCATGGCCTTGGATGCTACACTAATGCTAATATAAACTACAGATACTTCCAACTGGGCTAGTTGGTAACTTCTTATATTTCCTGTGAAGGGAAAAATCAAATAGCTAGTAACTACGGGTTAGAAAACTACTGCAGGTTAGAAAACCTGCAAGGATTTAACTGTATGGCTTACCTCTATGTACCTTTCTTTGAAGGCTATGATAAGGTAATAAACTTAATTATCTGCTTTCTTGCTTCTTGTAAGAAGTTGCTAATGTAGAAGTCCTGTTATATTTGAGCAGACTGCAAGCCACAGTTAAGATAAAAAAAGATCTCTTGGGAATGAAACAATAATGTGTTATGCAAGACAGAATAATACGCTTTATAAAAAAAAAACCAACAAAATACTGTTTGAGGAAACAATGTTCTTTAAATGATAAGGAAGTGTTCATACTTCCGGCAACAATATTTGGAAAGGAACAGTGTGATTTGATTTAGGGTTTATGCTCTTATTCAAGGCATCTTGCTCCACTTAACCCAACTCTCCAAGCAGAATATTAAAAGTCATCAGTTTAAAGGGATTTCTTGGCCATAAGGAACCTCTGGAAAACCCTATTAAGATCTTGGGACTACAGGCTCCTCACAATAAGGCAGACAAACTTTGAAATGTTTATTCTGGCCAACACACATCACACATTCCTTTTACTGAGAGAAAGCAGCAACGGATGTGACATTTCAAAGGGATTACTTACGTTCTCAGCCCAGCATTCTCTAAGACCAGCTCTTCCAATCGATTGGACCTACTCACCACTCGCAGTATCTGCTCACAGACATCAGTGGTCTGCCACAGAAAAGACAGAACAGTGTTCAAGAACACCAATATGGAACAGATGGTCGAGTCATAAGCTGTACATTGTAACGTGATCCAGGCCACAAACATCTTTTTGTCATACACAAATAGGAAATAAAAACACCAGAAGTTTCCAAAAGAGAGTCAGGAGGAAACAGAGGATTTCTGGAAAGGACTCAGAGAAGCAAGAGGCACACTAAAAGCCAGTCATTTGTGAGTCACACCACCTAATCAGAGGGCAGATTTTTAATAATGATAGTAAAAACCCCCCACCCCTGTGATTCAGAAACACTCCGTATTGCAGACACGTTGTGTCTTTAAATGATAATGCATGCATGATAATACTCAGAAGAAAGTGGAACTAAGGAAAGCAAGCACTAAGGAGAAAAAAGCCTGACCAGAAATGACAATGAAACACAAAAGAAGGTGTTCTAAGGCAGATAAAACAAAACACAAAATAACCCAAACAACAGAAAACCAAGAGCAAAAGCACTCTAGTTACAAGTCCTTGAAAGACTGCTACGGACTAGTGCTTAAGGGTAGCATATTTCTGCATTAATTCTCCCAGCCTACACTGAAGTACATTCCATCTCATGATCTTACCGTGGTAGTATTCTAGAATTTGCATGGACATTTGCAAATACCATGAACCAAAGAGGGTAACAAAAGAGTATGTTTGTTGTGCGCATTCAAATGGAGAGATAAAACCTTAATGATTCAAAAGCCATACAGTGAACTCTGCACCTCATCACCTTTTATTATCATCTTTTATTTTGTTTCTGGATTTGTGGGGTTTTTTCACAGTGCATACTAACCAACACTCATGTGATGCCCAAAGCTGAATTTCAGTCATGATCATGAAGTGCTGAAACTGTTCTATTATTGCCTTTAAAACCAGCAATGTGGCATTCATACCTGGGGCATCTGTCTCTCTAATGGCAGTCTGACATTTTCTAGGGTTTATTTTTTACTTGGGTGCTTTCTGGTTTTTTTTTACTTTTAAACTAATTAAATTTCCTAAAAAGAAAAAAAAACAAAACAACTTGCTCTACCAGACACATAAATCTTATTATTTCTTTACACAACATTTTTTTCTAAAGACTGTCAGCTCAGTCATCCATCTTTGCCTTCCATATTTTAATAATTCAGAATCATTATCACAGTGCTTCTAGAGAGGTTTGAGTGCAGGTGGAGAGTTTCATGCATGCACCATGAAAGCACTGTGGATCCTGTCCATCACACACAGTGTCAGGGCAGGACTGATGAAGCACAAAGTGTTCAGTGCCTCTGGACATGTCTGACCTCACACTGACCCTCAGCAGTGCTCCTATGGCATGGATTTACTGCCCAACTATTTACATTTTCCTGCTGGTTTATACTGAAAATAGAATGTGTGATAGAGAAATATTATTTTTTTTAATTAATTGATGCATTTTCAAGACTGATAAAGTTGCTTTCCACAAAAAAGATGCCAAGAGTGCAACACTTTAATGTAAAAATATCCCTGATAGATAATATAGTCAGTTCATGTTCTAAGCAAACTATACCAGACAGTCTTCTAACTAAGCAAACTATCTCATTTCACTGAGGCAGGAACTGATCACTTGTATTGTACCTTTCAACAATGCTGATTTTAACAGCAAACTACAACAGGATTAGAAATACCCTCAGTTCCATTCTGCTCATCATTTCAAGTAAGATGTCCCAGCAAGGAAGAAACATTTTTTGCCTACTTTCGCACCAAGAATCATGTAAGCTAGTTTCTACTGAATTTCATGAACACTGATAGCTTAGGAATGCACCAAAAGCATTTTCAGATCAATAAAACTGTGTCAATTTAAATGAGACTTGACCTTCATTTTTAATGACAAAAGCTTCTGGGTATGTAAAGCAATTTCTTATACCTCTAACTGTACCTGTGACTATAAACTTTCATGTTTAGAAGAAATAGTCTATTTTGATATATTTAAAATGCCATGTAATTAATGATTTTCTTGGTAATTTTTCACTAGTCCAACTTGTTTAGATTTTCCCCTTTTTGCATTTCAGAAAAAAAACTGGTATGTAATAATATCAGTGTCACACATCACTACATATTAATACACAGGATTAGCTTGAGACAACTGGGAGAAAAAAATGAAGTTTAAATGAAACTTTATAATGAAAAACCTGCTTTACATGAGACACAAAGCAAAACAAAACAAAAAATAATTAAAAAAACCCCACACAACAAAAAACACAACAAAATCCTGAAAAAAAATCTAAAAAAAACCCTACAAACTTGCCATTTTCTTTCCACCTCCAAAAAGAAACTGAGATTTCTGGCTGTTTTTTTGGGGGAAGCTAGCAACACCAAATGAAATAGTTCTATGGGCTACTGCCATTGACCAACAACCTTTACAAACCTGATTCACTTGAAATTGTGACAAGACCTGACTCTTAGCAGTGTTTCCATGGCATAATTAACTATCCAAGAGTTAATACATTTTCCTGATATGGTTAAGGAAGAGGGGGAAACATTACATTGCCCAGTTGTATTCACTTAAAGTTCACCTTGAAAAATGTAATAGAATCCTCTAAAACACAGCACAGACTGATAGGAGCAGGGATACTGTTTCGATTTATTACTTACTAATTTAAGATCCTTGGAGGACAGCTTTGTAAACCACTGATTATACTCCAGAGCAGCAACTATAGGTATTAAGTCTCTAGAAAAAGAAAAACACTTTTACACACATTTGACATAACTGTGGGCTTTGGCCATTTGAAACCCTCTCTGAAGTGTTCTTCGTCTCCAACTCCCCCTGCTTCTGCAATGCTAATTGCTCACCATCCCCATTACAGAAAGCTCTGCATTATAAAACATAACCAACAGCAGCAGCTGTGTATCTTTCTCATCTTTTAATACAAAATTTTGACTGACCAACTGACATCCATTCTAATATGAATTTTTAAATCAGGAATTTGTCTGGGCTGCCATTCTTACTTTTAGCATTACTTTTTCTTCAGCCTGTGACATATTTAAGCTTCTTAATCACCTCAAATTATAATTTAGCATGATGCTAAAAAGCTTTTTGGCAGTCTGATGATTTAATATAATTCCATGACTGAATGCTTCTAGAGAACACTGCCTTGTCTCATCTCTATAGTTAAATTCCCCCAGGAAGCAGGAGACCTGCAAAAGGATAATGCGACTTTCAGCACAAACCTTGCTTAATTGTAAAAGGGATTTCACAAATGAAAGTCTAAGTTATTCCCATCTTCTTCATTCCAAGTCTTAATGTGATATGCTCTCCCTCTGCTAAATTACTCCAGTAACAGACACTGATAAATGTCATGTCCATTGACTAGCCCCTAGCAAAATAATTCATCAAGCACTGGAACACCATTTAGCAGCACAGCAGGTGAATCATTTTGATGCAACATACTAAATTCATATATATACCCACACTGGGATTTACCAGCTACTTAGAAAGCCCCTCTTAGTTCCATTATAATGTGTACATGTTCACGTAATATACATGAACTTATGAGCAACAAGACAAGACAGTATCATCCAAGTCTCAGCTTTTGCAGGGAGAAATCTACAAGTATTGACTTTTATAAGTTAGTCTCACTCCCCCATCTTTTCACCAGGACACACATGTACCTTCAATTAGTTCCTTTCTGGAATTACACATTTTTTTATAGTATCTATTGTAAATGGAGAAACTACTGGCTAGGATTCAGTTGAAAAAAATCTTCTATCGACTCCCTGACAAAAATAATTTCCTCTACTGAGTACACCCTGAGAAAAAGATTCTGCTGCAGTAAAGACTGCATCATTTCCTTTTTTTGCTTTGCCTACCAGATGTAGCTGCATGTTTTCTCTGCTGAATTGGAGCTCTTATATCCTCCATCACAGGAAAAGTATCTATCTGCTAACTTTTTGGAGTACTTCCAATACCAAAATATATTTATCTTCTCAGGCTCCTCAATGAAATGTGCTCTCCATGAGGTTTTTGTGCACAAACAGCAGCTCTGTGCTGAAAGCTAGAAATGCTACACATGGTCATTTCAGAGGTCTACACACTCAAGTAACAGCCATGGGACCATCCCACTCCAGCTAGGGCAGATAAACCCTATTGCTAGGGGGAACAAGGGAAGTTTGAGAAACACCAGCATGACAACCACATATTGTTTACCTGTGGTCAAGGTGGCTGAAGTCTTGCAAATTCAACTCTCTGGTATCTTGTGTCAGATAAATGGTATCAACATCCTGTTAAAAATACATAACCAAATACATCTTTACAGAACTTCTGCTTGTTTTTTTATCCTCAAGTACTATGATTTACCTACTCTTTCAGCATCTGTACAGTTAGCTGAAGAGATCCTAGACAAGGCAGGTACTTACCCACTGTACTTCTTCTCTATAGGGAAACCCAAGCCAATCACAAACACAGGCGTACATCTGAGAAAAACCTCCTAAAAACAACACAAAAGAGTATTTAACATAATAGTGTAACAAGAAAACAAGCAAACACACCTATAAAAAAATACTTTAATACATTAAGATCCACCCATTCAAATTTACCCTTCTTTTCTCTCAGAAGACTGTCCATTGTGCTGCTGAAAGAAATGGAGACTATCCTATCTTTGCCCAGCAGGTTGCAAGAAAACTTAAAATAGTGCCTTCACCTACCAATCAGAAGCTACTCCATGCTAATTACACCTTAAAACTAATTACACCTCTACAGGCTTTTGACAGAAATAGAATGTAACTTTCAGACACTGCAATTCCAGCTTTTTTATATTTGAACCTCTAAATTAATTCTCACCACAAGGTCCAAGTTCCGCCACTGTCTGACTGTCCCACAGGGCCTGGAGATTGGCCAGTCTTTCTGAAGGCTCCAGACTTACTTTTTTCAGAATCCTCCTAGATGCAAAAGAGGGGGGGGGGGGGGGGGGGAGTATTATATTGAAAATTTTTTTTGTTTTATAATCGTTTAGAATTTAAATTTTTAAATAAAGCCACCTCTCTC
>JANHGL010021693.1:90705-106202 GCA_024611195.1 Ceyx melanurus
GCCCCCGCGCGCCCTCTCCGCGCACCGGTAGGATGAGCGAGGTGTGTGCTGGCGCCGAGATTTGTGTTTAGTAGGAAGAGGTAGAGGGGGGGGGAGGGGGGGGGGGGGGGTGGGGTTGGAAGTATTAACTTGAAAGTATTTTTAAGTTTATAAATCTTTAAGAATTATAATTTTTAATACAAGCCACTTCTCTGCCTAAGCATCACACACGTTATGTCACCCAGCAGTAGTTGGATTTATTTGTCTCTTTCTCCTCCCTTTCTAGTGATAACCATGTGACTACTGGGGCAACTAAGCCATCTGCTATGACAGGATGACTCCAGCTAAGGAGTCATTAACGTAAGGATGCCCAGAATAGGGCAGAGATGCTGTTACTGGCTGTCCTGACACCACTGCTGTTCATGTAGTGTCTGTGGGTGCCAAGGGCCACAGAGCGAGCTGAGTGGCTGCACTTTACACACCCTCCTCCAGGCTCATAATTTGGCACTTCCTTTCCTAAACAAAAACACAATCCCTTCCTACATTTTCAGAAATGCAGCTGTTTTGCTGAATTGCAGGACTGCCTCACAAACTTCAGAATGCCATAAAGCAGAGAGAAATAATAAAAAAATACTAATGTGAGAAACCTCTTTTTCCGCTTTTTGCTTGATCCGTGTAACCCCAATGCCTCCATTTTGGAAGGTAATACCATCCAAGAGGAGAACAAGAAATCTGATTTCTTTTCTAGGAACCAAGCGTTCCATACAGCTACACCACATGCTCCAGCAGCACTCTCAAGAAAGGCCAGGGAAAACCTGTGTGTCAACCTCACACAGCCTCACAGACCTCTCTGCACTGCTCTTTTTGTCCATGTTTCTCACATTGTTACTGTGCGTTTAATGGCAAAACTGCTTGCAAATATTCACTTGTATATGTGCTTTTTAAGGAAAGAGCTCAAGCTTATCCACAGAGATAAGCTGGAAGTTAAGAAAATAAACTGCCAGCCCAAGTTTATGAACTTGATTTCCTACTCCACCCACAGGAAAGGTGAATAATAAAGACAAGGATCCAAAATAAAACATATAAATATAGTCTGACTGTTCATATCTAATGTCTGTACAAAAGTTCATTAAAAAAAATAAATCAGTGTGTCCTGGAAAATTGTTTTGCATAGTCCACTTCCTCTAATATTGCTGAACACCAGGAACTTAAGAGAGTAATAGTAGGGCTGCATGGTGTGGTAGAGTGTGATGAGGCAAGGCCAGAGAGAAGAAATAAAGCAGAATCAAGAAAAACTACTGGCATTTCTGCAAGATGACAACATTCAGAGGCAGAGATACAAAGAAACAAAGTCAAGAACCATGCATAAAGAAACACAGCTAAACAAATAGAGATGTATGATCCAGGAAGGCAGATAGACCATGGAAAGTATCCCAGAATCACAGAATGGGAGGAGTTAGAAGGGATCTCTGGAGGTATCTGGTTCAACCCCTCTGCTACAGCAGGTTCACCTAGAGCAGGTTGCCCAGAATCATCTGCAGGAAGGTTTTAAAAGTCTCCAGAGAAGAAGACTCCACAACAACCTCTCTGGGCAGCCTGTTGCAGGTTCTGTCATCCTCACAGGAGTTTTTCCTGATGTTGAGGTGAAAATTCCTGTGTTCCAGTTTGTGCCCATTGCCCCTTTACCTGTTGCTGGGCACCACTGAAAAGAGACAGGTCCCATCCTCTCAACACCCCACCCTTTAGATATTTATTTATATCGATCAGATCCCCTCTCAGCCTTTTCTTCTCCAGGCTAAACAGCCCCAGGTCTCTCAGCCTCTCCTCATAAGAGAGATATTCCAGTCCCCTCATCATCTTTGTAGCCCTCTATTGGACTCCTTGCAGTAGTTCCTTGTCTCCCTTGAACAAGGGAGCACAGAACTGGACACAAGCTCTGTATGACATGAGACTGCCCAGGGCTCAGTTTTGAAGAACAAGATTCCCAATCATGTACTTCATTTCACAAACACTGAAAGTAAACAGAACTTTTACCTCCTCTCACAACTCAAGATTTTACTTCAGGGGATAAACAAAACCAGCAAAAACAACAATAAAAACCCCACGTCCCACTGCATATCACAACTTTTTTAAGGGGAAAGGTGTAAATCACAACAAAAATCCAGAACCTAAGCTATACCTGAGTTTGGAAAGGCAATGAGAAACTCAAGACTCCAAATACCTTCAAAACAAAGGTTCTTCTGAGCCTGTGGAGCATACCCATGCTCTGCACTGCCTCCTGGTTCTGTCATATACCTGCATAAAAGCTTACTGCTTGACTCATTGTGTTTCTCATACCCCACTGCATTTCTCAGGTCAGTGATGGCTTGTCAGCCTTGCCCCACAGTCTGCTACTGTTCAAGGTGCCCTAAAAGACACTTACACTGGTGAGAGTCCAGGGAATATCTTCCTCAGGCAGGTCCCAATGTGTGCCAGCACCTCGTTCACATCCTCAGAGGATGCCATCTTCATGGAGACGCTGCATTTCTCTGTCTCCATAATCAGCTGTAAATAAGAAGGCATGAGGGCAGAAACTGGGCATCATATAGTTCATGTCCATTTGAAAAGGAGAGCATGTTGAATAGGAGCTGAATGCTTTGCATGCTGGCAGGGTTCTGTTCTTCTTTAAGACGTGGCACGACAATGGTGCAGGTAAAGTTTCTGAAAGTTGCTCTTGAATGTACAAGACTCCTGCATTCAAACTTTGCTTTTCCTAACAGTGCTCTGCTTCCCACGGGAATAAAGTTTGAAAGGATCTTGGCTTCAGCTGATACTCTGAAAACCAAGAACTTTTCACAGCATTGTCCTCTTTTGAAACTCATCCCAGACCAGCAGGAGAAGCAAGCACAGCCTGACAGGAAACTACTGAACAAGCAGGGCCTGCTTCCTCCAGCAAAAAGTGTGAGTCTTTACTGGTGTGATCCTCTGGAAAAGCCCTAATGCTCTGCTCTGTGCCATGTAAGCAAGTGCCGTGGCAATGCATTGCTCAGTTCAGATGGAGCAGTTCTCTGCTAACCTGCCTGTCCCTGGCTGGGGGATAACTGCTCCAGCCAGTGAGGGAAGAAAGCGTTTTGCAACTCATCTGTTACACACTGAGTGTGGAGAAGCAGGTTGCTTAGTGAGAAGGTCTTGTGGCTTTCTGAAAGATGTCTGGCACAAGACTAATCAGGTGCCACAGAAACAGCAAGCTGCTTGCAGCAGAACTGCAACAAGACCGTGTGTCTACACAAGCAATAACCTAGGATTCTGCCTGCCTTCAGCTATAAGCATTACATATTTAAAACACAAATTCATGTAAACATGCAAAACCTTGAAAAAAATTTAGGAAAATAGTATACTATGTAAGACTACTGAAAATCCCTTGTAAACCCTGCTACAACAACTGTCTACGCCTCAAGAACAGTTAGCATTAGCTACCGTGGTAGCTAATTTTAGTACCTTAAATAAAGTCACAAAAACATAATTTACTAAATGCCTTTCCATTAAAATACTGAACATTTTATTTTTTTTTTCCCACCTTTAAGGAAAGCTTCAAAAGCCAGGCTAAAAAGATGACATTTTAAACACAATGAGAGCTTTTTCAGAGTTCAAATCAAGTGTCAGACACTCCTGTTTTTAAGGAGTTCTTTAAAAGCCAAACACAGGTGGAACACATGAAGACTTAGATACAATTGAACTGTCAAATCTTGTCAACACATTCATCTTATGAATGAAAAATGTATTAAAGGCATTCTTCTTTTCAGCACCTTTTCTCTGACATTCATTTTTTTGAGGACATAACTCGCTGTCAAATTACTTTGTGTTGTATATAGCACTGGTCCCAAGAATAGCTGGAAGCAAATCATTCCTGCCCACAATGCAAGCAGTAGCTTTTGGCTTCACCATGAAGGTGAATACCACAGAAGCCCACCAAGCTTGCACAGTGATGATTATATACCAGCTGCCACTGATTTATCCTCTCTGAGAAAAATATTCACTTATGAGACAATGAAAACTTGCAATACATTGAACTAGTAAAAAACAAAATAAATTCTTATTATCATTCCACCTGCAGAAGATAGTCCTAAAACTGACTCTCTAATTTTTTATCATTAAGACTAAAGTATCAGAAATGTAAGAATGCAAATGTACAGTGTGCTCACCAGATGGGGACACTAGCATGTTAGAGCATCACCTCCTCAACTGGAACAGGTTTAGCACTGAGTAAACAGGTATCTTTTATCTGGAACACACTCACCTGACCTGGTTTACTGGAAGTTACTCCTTGGATTTCCAAATAGCTGAATGTTAGTTCTAACTGTAGTTAAAAAACAAAACACAAAAGCCACATTAGTGGAAACATCTTATTTTAAAGAGCACTTCACGCTCTTTAGTGAGGTTAAGAAAACCTTGATCAAGGCTAATTTTATTTTGCATCCATTTCTGTAACTGACAATGAGTATTTTATTTGTTAATATCTTATGATCCCATTTTGCACTGAAAGAGCACTCACATTTGCTTGTTACAGGCTGAAATTATTATTAGAGGTTATAGGAATACCACAGTGGACCTTTACTGTAAGCTATAAGCACATAAGTTTATAATAAAATTTATGATGAAACTTTACTATAAAAAGCATAATTTATTCCATACCATACTGATGTGTATTCTTGTGACTGAATAATCATTAATTATAATACAGCATCACATATTATTCTTTCATTAGTTACATAGAGCATAGATGTGAAAAAATTCGCAGCACAGAATCTGAAGACACACGCACAGAATTTTTTATATATGCAAATATAAATAAAAATACTATCCAGAGATAGATACTGTTTCAGCAAGTCTACCAGCATGAGAGGAAATACCACATTAGCTTTGCCTGAGTGGGTTATCTGGACGAGAGTCAGGACAGGCAGGGAAGAAGGGAGAACAGACTGAATTGGAAGGAGGCAGAGGAGTCCTCCCAGGACTAACCTAGAGCTACAGCAACTGTGCCAAGACCTGAATTCACAGCTACACAGACAAACAGTTTGACAGCTGACATGTGTAGAAATAAACAAACTCTTGGACTGAATCATAACTAAAGGGGCAAGCCATTAGTATGGTCATTTCCTATTAGTTATCATTAAAACCACTGTAGTGAGCAGTCCGGGCTGCACAAAGCTTCCTGCACTTTATCTTATCCTAGGTACACAGTCAGAGTGCTTCAGGCTGACTGCAAACAGCACATTATTCTGTCTTTGTGGCACTCCTTTAAAAATATTCACTTGGCAGAAATCCTCCCGATTAGAATGAACAGATATCAAGAAGTGTGACATCTCTATAGTTCAGCTTTGGTTCATTTTTCTACTTGAACATGGATTTTCAGTCCTTGCTTTGCAGCAAAAATATAGAACATATTCTAAGCATCATCTACCCCTAACTATGAAATCATTTTTACAAGGTTTTAAAAAGCATCATCTAATTTATTATCTCCATTTATTTATTTTTTTTTAATCCTCTTAAAAGGCTATGATTGACTCTCATTTGGGGACCCTTAAGTTACCAAGACAGCTAATTTCACTGCTTCCAATTTTTTTTCAATCAAAACTTAATGAAAACCGGCACCAGAAATATATTCACAAATTTGAACTGCACTCCCACAAATATTTCATACACTTAATCTGTGGGCTTGATGACATATCCAACTAATGTTGCAACTATGTTTTATACAGACTGCAGCAAGAACTATGAGGCTTTAAGTACCTCATTCCTGTGCTATCAATCCATCTGGATTACTGGAAATGCACTGATTGGACCTGAGTGTGAGGTGAGTAGGTGGCCACTGCAGTATCCTTGCTCTAAGGAAATTGTGCAAGTTGATATTACAGTTAATCCCCTTTATTCCTTTCAACTTTGAGCTGTGTTTAGTAGATAGATCTCAGAAGTGTTGTTTAAGGAAAAGTGAAGCTATAACAGCCACTCAGAACCAGGCGTCTCACTGTATTCAACTTTGTGAAAGGTCCCTAGAGGAATAAACTGTCTTTGCTGCCTGTTCTCAGCTGTCCTGCTAGCACTTACTGCCTGATAGTTACATGGAAGTTCTCGGGCTCAGAAAACATCTGAGCAGCGTCTGAAATCATTATAGACTTCAGAAAATTCACTAACTTTCACTAATCCTGCTAGAAATGCGTTTTCAATCATCTTAATAATAGTTCGGATGTACAAAGTTTCACTTTGACATAAACCACGAGCAAGTGCAATTTCTTTGGATCACTGTTCTGTCATTTGTTATCACTAAAGTCACACACAGACTTCCACAAAAACAGAAACAAGTTCTTGTTTAAGTAATTTGGGTTAATGAAAGGAATTGTAAGTGTTCTGTAATGCCAAACTAGGGGTACAGCTGTTTCTCAGCACAGCAAGCCCTAGCCTTGGAGAGTTTCTTTATAAAAGGCAATGGTTTTGCTATTATCTAACAAGATCCTGGATTCTCTATACAGCTCATATATATATACACATATACACATACACGCACCCACACATACACACTTACACATACACACACATATATATATACACAAACACAAAGTACAACAAAATAGTACATATGCTGAATTCACATTCACTGATTCCAAGCTGGAAAAGAGATGTTCTTTCCCATCAGTCATTTTCATTCACATGAAGATTATCTTTATCTGCTATAACAATAATTGCAAATTGTCACAGGAACAGATAAAATAATTCATCATTGGCAAGATGGTTTTCAAAATGAAACTCAGAAATCACCAGTAAAAAGCAGAACTGAAAAAAAGAACCAAACAAAAAAACCCCCCATAATTTCTGTCTCCAAATCAAATTAATTCCTATTTGACACCAAACACTAGAGGGAATAATTTAACACCATCGGCTTGTTTAGACATTAACTGTCTGGCTACAAAGGTCATCAGGCTCATCTCACAGTTAAAGTTGGTGTTTCCAACATAATACTTCACCCACCTGCATTTCTAGAAGTTACCATTTTTCTGAACCAATATATATAAATTGACAAGTCCTTTTAAATCAGACAATAATGGAAGCACCACTCCAGCTCAACATCACTCAACATACTGTTTCTTAATTTTCACTTGCTTTAAAAACAGAGGTACAAGTATAAAATATGCTAAATCAATGCAACTGCATGCAACTTAACATTTATATCTAAAAACCGTGGAGTATTTATAGAAACACAGTGACTTTACCTTGGTGGGAATCCTAGATGTTAAAAGAAACGCCCGACATGATGCCAGCATCTAATGGAAAAAAAAAGAAGAGCAGAATTTGTAAAAAATACTTATCAGGAATACTATTCAAGATTCTTTTCCAGGAAAACTCTGAAATCAGAGCAGAAAGGAGGGTGACTGTCAATTCCCTTTGCTGTCATACACTGAAGGATGCCAAACTGGGCTCAGCTCCAGCAGAGCACAGCGAGATGACTGCTACAGTCTGAGCAGCTAGCACAGCATCGAGCTGCAGTCACTCCATCTCTCAAGAACATCTACCAGAAACTTCACTCATATTTTAAACAGAAGCTAGGATAAGAAGTCCTACCAGGAACGTATCACTTATAATAAAAAATATGCAAGATAAACATTATATCATTAGTAATATAAGAGACCATGTGCAAATGGTTTCTTTTGGACACACTTGGTGCACTTCTAGAGTAACAATGCAAGGATTTCTCTTTCATACCACTTGCATTTCTTATCTGGACAGTATTATTAAATTAGATAGACCAATGTCTCTGGGAGAAGAAAAAATAAAAATTACTACTACTACTAACAATAATAATAATAGTACAAAGAAAAAAACAAACCCCACAACAACAAACAAAACCAACCAAAAAAAAAAGCACACACTCCCCACACTAAAAATCAAAACCAAAACAAAAACACACACACAAAAATAAAACCCGACAGAACGGTCACTTGTTCAATGCAATAAGTCACAGCCCCCTTCCTTCATGGCCATTTTGTTTGGTCACAAGTCATATTCAATCATTAATGAAGTTAAAGTTTCCCATCAAAAGATAAACACATGCAGGGTAAAGAAACTCAGGAGTGGATTCACACCTCCACACACCTGTAACCCAACAGGTTTGCAAGTGACTGATGTGAAGGCAGAAAGCACATCCACAGGAATTTTATACAGGGTACATAACCTGGCTGCTGCTCCATGGAAGGAACAATAAAGGAGAATTATATTTAGTTTACAGTAGTTTTGGTCTGTCTTCCTAATCTGCCTGTTCCAAATGCCTACTTGTTCACTGACCAACACTAAAGCAGTCTTTTGTAGCTGGGCGAGATCCTTCAGGAAAGGGTTAGTGTGACTCGGCTCTTGGCATTCACAAAAACCAGAATTTCTGCCTCCCTGAGCTGGCCTTGGCCAAACCGAAGACATTCGCAGGCCTAAGACAGCGGTCCCTGTGTGGGGCCAAAGGCCTACACAAAACCCAGACCAGACCAGACCCTCAGCAGTGAGAGAAGCTGTGGCTTCCATCCCATGATCCTCTCCTGCCCAAGTTCTGCAGCACAAGTAATGAGCATCCCCACAAAGGGCTGCTCTGCCCTGGGTTTCTCTGGATCATTCCCAAGTCAAGCACAGCTCCCGTGACAAAGCCCCCTTGCTGAAGCCACGGACAGAGACCCTCCCCTTTTCACCTGCCCCTGGCTGGCACACTGGGCTTCACTGCTGTCATAACCGCAGTGAAAACACAAGCTTGATCTGTGAGGGGCCACTGATTTCCGTATTTTCTGGATAGTAAAGATGGTATGAGAAACATTTTTAGTTGAAATGGGTTTTTACAAAAAAAGTGGGGTGGGGACTGGAAGTGCTGGCAATAAATCTGATCTGTTTAAAGGGAATAGAAGAGATGCACCTTCCAAATCAATTTACTGAACAAGACAGAGGACACCACAAGATGGCACAACAGAGTGCTTCATTCGGATTTCCCTGTCAGTGCAAGTTAGAGAGGACCCTTTAAAGAGAAATATTTATTTAGCTATTGGAGAGCTGTTCCAATATGCAAAGCAGTTTCTACTTCAAAGGCAACAATGATCAAGTTCCCCCTGGAAGACAGTAAAGAAAAAAAGTGACCTCATTTTAAAATTGACAATAAATGAGGCATAGACACACCAAGAGATTTGACTAAAACAAAGGGCAAAATGAAGTGGCAGAGCTTGAAAGAAAAGCTTGGATTAAATATCTCCTAATTCTGAAGTGTGAGGGAAAACAACATGTCTTGGAGGTTTATCAGCAAATTAGAACATCACCTGCCTAAACCAAATGTGTTTGTTAGCTCCTCCAACAGCTGTAATAACACTGCAAGTATCACCTCCAGGCAGCATCCTAGGCTGCAAACTGTAAAGGATACACAAATGACACCGTGCTTCTTTAACACCTGGAACACAAATATATACAAATACTTGCTATAACACTGTCTGCAATGTGCAAATAACCCAGCTATTCCAGTGCAGGTGGGACTGCAGAAGATGCTGAGACAGGAGGTCACCTTTGGACAGGTACCACCAGTGGCAGCACCAGAAGCCATGAGCACCCCAACTGCCAGCACCAGTCACTTGGGGCAGTTTGTGATGTGGCCACCAGAAGCGCAGACTGGGACTCCCCTATTCACAGACTTTACACTCAAGAATTCTGAAACGTGTGCTACCACTGCCATTGACCCCAGAACTGCTTTCAGAGGGACAGCCATGTGTTGTGTATGTGCACAGGGCTCCCTTCCTTCAGCCAGCCAGTCACGGAACAGATTTTCATGGCGTTGTAAGAGACGACCAATGCAGAGCAACAAACTGAGACAACCCCCTGCAGACTGCAGAATTTCCTTGCAGTTCCTCTCACCACCCCACAAATCCCAACAACAAAAAAAATCATACTGCTGTAAAGCACTAAATACCAGAAGACCTCACTACTGTGTTATTTAAGCCTGCTCTGAGCCAGAAAAATAGGAAACAGCAGCAGCATTTCACTGAGTCCCCTCCATTGCACGGACTCCAGCCTTGGCTGGCCCCAGCAGGGTAGAGAAGAGCAGGTTGGGTGCAGGCTCAACCACATAAGTTAATTTGGAACTCTTCAATGAGGCAGATAACACAAAAAGGGGTTTTCTTTCTCTGTACCTATACTACACATAAATAGGTCACCAGCACATTTCTGCTAACACACTTTCCAGTTTTTCCCCATTTTGGCTCTCTTCTCCATACAGCTATTGCACTGATTCACTGCCTTCATTCAGGCTACAAAGAGCCACAGCAGGACATCTTCCCCTTGTACCAGGCTTTTAAGACATTTCTAGGCCCCGATACCCAGTTAAATAATAGACTGAAAACATCCAGTTGACTCTGAATTCAGAAGGCCCCAGCCTCTGCTGTGCAGCAGTATCTGACACTCACACTACTTCTCTCCATCATACAAAGTGCATACGGGTACCCCTTAGAAAACCCTCCCACCACCTGTCCCTGGTGTTAATAGTTAATAAATACATCTTCCTCCTTCCCACACAGAGCCTCTCTGTGCGAGTAGGAGAGCAGGTAAAACTGGAAGCGTTCTGGTGCACTACACACAACGTTGTTTTCTATGCAGAAGCAGCTGGAAATAGATTTTGCTGTTGCAGTGCTTTTATTCTTATCTTCTTTAATTTCATCACTTAGAAATGCCAGATTAAACATTTCTAAGTGTTCCTTGGGGTTGCTCTCTATGTAAGTATGTCACACGCAGCCATAATGCAGAATGATAAAGACCAGGAAACAAAACAAAAAATTCCTGGACAAGAGGCGATGCAATTTGATCCATAATGCAAAGAGTTGCATTAGAAACTCTTCTGCAAGCATACAAACTGAAACACAAAACCCAATTGATGGGTGGAGTTACAAAAACCTCCAAGCCAAGGCAGCTCTTTCCCAGAGACTACTGTTACAGGTGAAAAACAAAACCCTCAGCCCCATTAGGCCCAAAGAGGATTACTCAAGATGCTCTACATCACTTCAGCAGCCTCATTACAGTCCTCAGGTGCACTCTGACTTCTGTTTCCTCTCTTTGCTTCCCCACAGAACTCTTTCTCCAACTCTAACATCTGTAAAATACAAAGTACACGCTGGAACAAGCATGATTGTGACATCCACTCCATCCTTAAGAACCTGAGGTATGCTGCGATCTTTTAATATTTTGATACCTTAAGACCATCAGTATTTCAAGAGAGGAATGGTACTTAGGTGCTCGAACTGGTCACTTGGTCATTTAAAATCCTTAAAAGCCACCACTATGCTCCCAGCCTCCAAACTCAAGTTTTTTGTTATACTGTTTTATGTTTTGTAAGTTCACTTTTACTGATGTTCTACTTTTAGTGTATCATATTTCTCATCTATTAAATAATTCTTTTCTTGGAGAGCTTTAAAACACCTCCTAGGAATGTGAAGAACAAAATAAACTACACACCTGTCCCTGCACAGGAAAGCAGGGCTGGAAGGATCTCCTTTTCCATCCCCACAAGCAACTCATTTTCCATAGCTCCCATACATTATTATTATTCAGCTGGGAGCTGAAGGTGGATGAGGCTTTTCTGTTGTCTCACCCAGTGCCAACCACCAACCCACCCTCTTGGCTGATATGTAGAGAGCATCTCCCTGGGAAAAACACCCATCTCTGCCACGCACTGCACTCACAGCCAGGGCAGCTAAATAACCAAGGTGGGAACAATGTCCCCACTCCCTAATTGTGCAGATGCATGATGCTGGATTGATTTCTTTCTTGGGAAATTCTGCTCCAGATGATAAATTCCAGCTCAAAATCCCTCACCCTGCTCCACTCTGCATCTAGCAGGCAGGAAACCCAGAGGCCAGGCTGGCTTTGGCATGGTCACAGATGATGGCAGCTGGCTTCCCCTTAGACAGAAATTCAGGAATTACCACATTCCAGGAAAGCAATTTTACCCCCAGTATCCTGAAAAATAAAATAGAACACTTGTAGTTTCACTGCACTCCCAACATGCCTTGTCCACCTAAGCAGCTGCATGCACTGGGCAAAAACCACTAAGTAACTGTGGGTGAAGGGTTGTTATTCTGTGTGCTGATTTTCTAAAGTCATGCGATGTCAATGATCTAATGCTGTTCAATATTAAAACTTAATATGCTCCCACCCAATATAAAAGCTCACCCTCCCACCACCATAGATGAACGGCTTTTAATAAAGCTGAGAAGCCTTCAACTGAAGCTCAACACATCATAGACAAATGTTTTCATGTTGTATTTTTTCAAAGCTTTTGCCTTTTTGACTCTGACACGGGGTGTTACACACACAATTTGTGTATTACACTTTTAAGATAGGCAGTCCCTAAAAAAAAAACAAAAACAAAACCCCAAAACCCCAAAGCCCACTACAGAGAGACACTTAAATGCAACTTTAACCTCACCATGTTAACTTCGTGGCTTCAAAGCCAAATTAAAATACCATACTAAAATCATATTGAACCACCTCAAAGGAGCATTGCTGTTATTTCCTTTTGTTTTAAGTTGTGGTTTCTTTGATTCTTAATGCTAGTGAATGGGGTTTTTTTTTACTGCAAAACCAAACCCAATGTTGGTAACTGTATTTCACAATAATGGACAAGTACTTATCCTTCAAAAAACTACTACAGACGTTGCGTTTCCAGGGTGGACTCCATCCAGTTGTTACTGCTGCTTTTCTTTGCAACCTATTAACTTTGGGTGGGATTTTAATAATTTTAGGTAGTGCAAGATCATTTTAGTTTAGTTATAGGACAGTCCATCTAAGTTTGGTGTGTAAAACAAGGCTTGTAATTGCAATTTAAGTTTATGCCAGTTATGACTCATGGTATTAAAATACACACACTGGTTTACCTAAGTTTGCTTCTAATGTGACTATCATCTGTAGACTAATTAGGTCCACAATAACATTGATTAACTATTGCTGGAGTTACACATCATCTGTCAACTACTTAAACTCAGTTGGCTTCAGTCAATTGTGCTGTTCTTTCACCCAAGTGAGAGAGGAAAACACCATTCACTTGCACTGCCCAAATGGCTGATCAATGAAACAATCACTTCTCAACCCATGTCACATCTTCAAGATCTTTCCTTGCTTAAATGATTTCCTTTCCTGACCTTTGATGCTTGTATCAACACTGTTTTGCATGAGTAAAATTAGAACTTAAAATAAAAATCACTGTATAGGTTTTTGAATTACACAGATAAACTCCCAGAACACACCATGAGTCAATGGTCTTGTGAGCAGGTCTGCAGAAAATTGCACCCAACAGAACATCAGATGTACTGAGGATTTGAACTCTGCCCTACACTAACACTCATATTCTTTGACTATTGACTTCAATATTCATCTGAGAGTGTCAGTGGTATCAGTTAAGCACAGTCATCAAAATTCAAAGCCTCCTACCACAACTGCAACACAGAGACAACCCCCCCAGTCTTGTTACAGTTCTTCACCTCACGGCCCCATAATCACTCAATTTGCCTACACTTACTTTTTTACCTTTTCAAGAAAAAAATGCTAAATACTAGGTTTTAAAGTTAATAATATATCCTTGTGCTTACTCTTTGACTACAGTGCTTCATCCAACAATATTGCACAGGGCCTGTAACTTCAGCTCCTCAGTCTGAAGTCTCAGAGTGGTTGCAGAACTGAGTGTCTGTTGTAGTTGATAATAAAAAGTCTGAAGAACTTTGCTTTAAAATATGCAACAGTGGTAGTGGGGGCAAGTTCACCTTTCCTGAAGTCACATGAAAATCCCTAAGAGCTTTCACAGGACATGAATTACACACATCAACACAAATCAATTAATTGGACAAAGTTTCTGAATCCCAGTAAGTCAGCTGAGGAAACCCAACCTTCTCCTCCTCCTCGAGGTTCACAATCTATGACAGGACCTTGGTTGTAAAGATTGTGTCACATGCTGAATACATCACAGCTGTCTGGAAACATTTGGTACTCAATAATGGCCCCTCCAAAAGGGGTAACAGACCACAGGCTTCCAGGAGCCCTCCATGGGGCCAGCGCTGCAGCAGCCTCCTGGGGTCACCACAGAGGTTGCTTCGAATCCTTGAAACAGTGAGTTCATTACTGGAGATGTGATGTAAGACACAACCAAAAAGGGCCAAGCCTCAGCTCTCACAATCTGGGTATCACCCCTGGTGTGTGAACCATGAAATGGGCACTTGCCTGCAGTCAAATGGAAAACAAGTGTTACTGTGGTGTGCACAGTACGCAAGTGACAAAGGGCAGAGTAATCCCGTTTCGAGGACCAACACATTCATTTTCCCCCTTCACTCAATTGCCAGTCTTTGCCATCTTTTTGCTTCCAGAAGGCTGCACTAACAGCCCAAAGACTACAACATCCCACACAAACCTTCCCCAGTAAGGACAGGGATGCATACTGTCTGATGTTGCTACTTGCAACATGAAGATACTGAAGAAATTCGAAGATGGAAAAATTAGGCTGAGGCTGACCAGCCTTTTCAGTTGTGACTCTGGAAGATCTGTTGTACATAGAAACAAGAAAGAGTGCACTTGTACACAGCGAGGGGAACACTTCTGGAAAGCCCGGGCTGCTTTCCTGCCTACAAGTTATAGCTGCTCTGCTCATGCTCAGCAAGCCAAGGTGCTCAAGACTGCCATGCTTCCTGACACGCAGTTCAGGCAAGACTCCTTTAACTTTGGCTGCTGAGTTCAGGTGCAGCTAGAGTTGATGTGGCCATGACCTCCAGATGTCTGTCATCCTCTCTGGAGACACGGCTTCATCTGGATCACCACTGGCCTGCAAATCCAGCTGAAATGCACCACCATATCTTCAACATTTCACCCAGTGTTGCTTTTCCCCCCAGCGGAAATGGATATGGTGACCAGAGAAACCCAAATGGATTTGGGTTGCAGAGACTGAGGATAGGGGTTCACAGAAGGGTTAATCTGTGCCAAATCAAGCTGTGACATTTACTTGGGACTGAGCTCCCTCCCAAAGGCAAGTTTACCCCGGGCTAAATTTGTCACCTTTCATATGCCTACGTTTCAGTGCCAGTGCACTCAGTTGTGAGTTACCAACACAGCCCAGCCTTCTGTCTGCAGCTGCTTCAGAGCTGCTGGCAGCAGGTTTCTGCCCAGAGGTTCGCCCCTCTGCTCCCCTGCCCAGCGCTTGAGAAGCAACTAATTGGCAGATCTGGGACACTAAATAATTCTTACTGAAAAGCCAGGGAGCTCTGAAACCAACAAACAAGACAAAAGAACATCTCGGCCAGGAATGTGTGTGTGTGCCAGTGACAACAAACATGTATGAAGATGTTTCTTTCCAGTCACTTTTACCATGGAATATGTTTTGATTCTCTGAATCCACTCTGTTGATCCTATAAACATCTCCTTTTTCAGAATCACAGAATCACACAGAATCACAGAAATTAGGGGCTGGAAGGGACCTAGAAGATCATCTAGTCCAACCCCCC